>AWOL01S0003586.1:0-72665 GCA_000715115.1 Nicotiana otophora
ACGTGAGTTGTCCATGCAGATTATAGCGCTTGGGCTGAAGGAGCCCCTCTGGAGTCTGTACACTCCACCAAGAGCGCAAGTACCTACTGAGTGCGAGTGCCGAGTGCTGAGTGACTGGGAGGCATGAGTGATTGTGAGGTATGCCCGANCCGTGCAGCACGTGAGTTGTCCATGCAGATTATAGCGCTTGGGCTGAAGGAGCCCCTCTGGAGTCTGTACACTCCACCAAGAGCGCAAGTACCTACTGAGTGCGAGTGCCGAGTGCTGAGTGACTGGGAGGCATGAGTGATTGTGAGGTATGCCCGAGTGGCAAGAGTGACTGTGAGGTTTGCCCGAGGGGCTATTTATGATTTCATTATTTTTTCTCACCTTTGCATTGAGCCTTTGTTTGGAAAACTGTTGGAAAAATATCTTTAAATGATTTTTACTGGAACTGGGTTTAAACGAGATGTTTGATTCAAATCCTGATTTTAAAAGCATGTGGTATTTTACTGAGATTTCCTGATATAAACGTAATATACTTTATTGCTCGTCACTACTGCTCACTCTTTATTTATTGTTCTTACTTACTGAGTTGGTGTACTCACGTTACTTCCTGCACTTTGTGTGCATATTTAGGTGTAGCTGGACACGGTAGCGGTTATTGAGTGTTCTGGTTGCAGATTTTCTTGGAGATAGCAAGGTAGCTGTTTGGCGATCGTATCCCCTGCTCTTCTCCCTCTTATCTTCCTCTAGTTGTATTTAGCTATTTTCCAGGCTGAGTTAACCTTGATATTGTTAGACAGATTGTAGTAGATACTCATGACTAGTGACACCCCGATGTCGGGCTTTTCTTTTCCGCACTTCTGTTATCTTTGATTTGAACTCCTTAAATGAAGGTTTTATGTTAACTAGTATTGAAATTATCTTTGAAATGAAAAATATCAGTTTGTTTGGAAATGAGTCGGCTTGCCTAGTTCCACGATAGGCGCCATCATGACAGATTAAGTTTTTGGGTCGTGACAATCAACCCGCCAAATTCCGCAAAATCCTTCTATTAACCTTTAATGAACACTCCGAACCACTAGCCACATTTACATATTCAATCTCTTACTGGATATTCAGTAAAATTCTTCGCAGAAGCTTCGTCAACACCACGCGACTGCTAACCTGCTCACAGGAAATATCCCACCTATGGAAATTCCATGCCGACATCCTACGCTACATCGAGTACAATTACCATGAAGCCAACAAACCATCCCGAGCCTATGATTATTCACCAGTTGTACCAGCCTGTTCACTCCCTATTGGCATCAACTAAACGTGCAACAATACATTCCAATCCAAAGTCTTGTTGTATCTTTTTTTTTTCATATTAAGCTACCCCCTCCTATCACACCCAATCCTCCTCAGTATAGCAGCCAATATTCCAAATTAAGCTTATAGACCCGGTCATTGTCCACCATGAATCCCAATCACTCCAAACTTTCCCCAAGGCGTGTAGCTATCCTACCACAGAACCCATCTGATGCTCTGCCACTCTCCCAACTTTGGTCAAACCCTCTCCTTTAAGCAGCTACTCGAATCATGTTTCTCACGCTTGGCCTTCTAGAAGTTTAACCATCGCTAGACACCTCCCACATGTCCTTCCTCATCCTTCGCTGCCAAGTTGTTGCCTTAAATCAATATCTATCTCTGTAGCCCTTGAACCAATAGATCTACACCAACTTTAAACTTCCCCGAAGATCATCTTCCTTGAGCCCTCAACACCCGGAACACCGATTCAATCCGGAACCACCGCACACTGCGATCTCTGACAGCCGCTTCCCCGGCACTATTTCACAATACCCTGCCCTGAAGGCAAATTGATGAAGACCATAACACCGGCGAACTTAACACATTCAATCAAGGGCGACGACACCACATTATTGATGAAAATTCTACCACGCTCGAAAATACCAGATCTCGTTATTCCATCAACCAAAATCCAAATAATCCTGGTCCGATAGCCTTTCCTTCGCCGGAAATAAAATACTGGATCTCTGAATCATGCACTGAGTAAGCCTCCTTCCAAGTCATTCACTGCTTCGATGCATAGACAAGCATCTTTCCATTACACAAACACGGTGCGATAGCAACGCACGAATCGTCATACCAATTGGCACATAGCCCAAAGCCATCAAAAATACAGCTACTGAGCTGAGATGACAGAACATCCTTCCACGAGACGACAACGTTAGCCCCAATCGAATACTCACAGAGAAACATCCTGCTCTACATCATTAGTGCAGTTAAAATTCCTCGATTCCAATTTATAATAAGCGATTCGCGTCGCATAAGATTGAATAGGAAGGAAATGAAGGCATAAGCCTCAAAGGAATCCAATCGCACGATGAGGAATCAAGAAGGTAAGTGCTCCTAACAGCCCTGTAGCCTCTTGAAGATAAGTACAGGCGTTTCCGTACCGATCCGCAAGACTCTACTAGATCGCTCATGACTCGTGATATCTAAGTGAACCTAGTGCTCTACTACCATATTGCCACGATCCAAAATCCGTTAAAGGTCGTGATGGCACCGGATACCACTGTCAGGCAAGCCAACACTAAATAGTTAATTAAATTCGCATTTTAATATTTGTTTTTAAAATCATAAATTTACTTCAATTTATCTAGTAAAAGATGATTTTACAGAATAAATAACAATGTTTTTCCAATTTCAATATTGAACATCCCATAATCATCCCAGAACCCGGTGTCACAAGTGCATGAGCCTTTTTTAGAAATTTAAAATAAAATACAGTAACTGTCCGGAATACAAATTTGGACAGGAAAGAAAATACAATACTCTGAAGGAGACTCTGCTACATGCGGTGCGCCGTATAGAATGCAGCTCACCTAAGTCCCCGCCATAATCGTGCCTCTGTGCCCACAAGGCTGCTAAACATATGTGTGCTTGCAAAAAAATATGCAGCAAGTGTAGTATGAGTACGTAAATTAACGCGTACCCAGTAAATATCCTGCCTAACCTCGAAGAAGTAGTGACGAGAGGTCGACTTCGACACTTACTATGGGCTATAAATGGTGTATCAATGATATAATTAAGTATGGATTATATGAACGGCTACAAGCTAAATATTTTGAAGTAAGTAAGCAGTTATTTCGTAATTAAGAAAATCTCCAAATTTATCTCCCATTATTTAACAATTTAACTCAGGCCGAGGAGGCAATATCATTATCTATAAGTTTCAAGGCAAGCAATACAAGCAGGCGCAAATCGTACCGAGGTCGTACGGCCCGATCCAACAAATATTTAAAATGTGCACTGCGAGAGGGCCCAATGACGCGAACCATAGATGCATCTATTTAGTCTATCGAAGCGTTCGACCCGTTCCACAAAGATAAACACACTCAAACAGTCAATCAAGACTTCATCAAGGGGGAATTTTCCAAGAAAATGGCAATTTCTCTTTTAACAGTCAAGAAATGATGTTTAGCTTTTTAGAAAGTTTATTTAGCAAGTTCGTTATGATTTAGGCATTTCAATTGACAACAAGACTACAAATATTACAGGTAAAGAATGCTTTTGGGTCCTAGACTACCTGAACTTAGGCATAATAGTAGCGGCGTACGGACTCTCGTTACCTCGTGCGCACGTAGCCCCCACAAATAGGAGCACACAGTGATTTATTTCACCAATGGGGAAATTCCCTCTTACAAGGTTAGAAAAGAGACTTATCTCGCTCCGAAGTTCCATAACCGGCTTCCGAGCCCTTTAAACAACTCAAACCGATGCCCAACGCTCCAAAACTAGCCAAACAATATGCAAAACAATGAAAATATACTCTAATACTCATAACGATTCAATTTACAAAAAGTCGATAAATCACCCTCGGGCCCACACGCCCAAATTTCGAATATTTTTGAAGATAATCATTACCCATAACCTTATAAACTCAAATATATGATTCATTCTCAATTCCATGCCCAAATTCTTGGTTAAAATCCAAAATATTAAATTCTAGATTTTTCTTCAAAATCCTAAAGTTTTACAAATTTTCATGTCTAAATCCGTGTATAATCCTTGTATGTAACTCACAACTAGTATAAATCACTTACCCCATGCTTGATGAAGAAATACCCTTTTCAAAAGCTCCAAATATCGGCCCAAGCTGTGTGAAAAATGGGTGAAATGAACTCAAACCTCGCTTAAAAACATTCTGCACAGCCCAGGTCCGCCGTTCTTCCCGTTCGCGACCAAAGGATAGCGTTTGCGAAGGCCAAAGGTTCCTGACCCAAATTTCCTCTTCGCGTTCGCGAAGGCTAGCTGCCCAGACCCCTCGCATTCGCGTTACCCTCTACGCGTTCGCGTAGGCCAAATGGCCTTGGGCCCAGCTCATCATTTCATCTACGCATTCACGATTGCCCCTTCGCGTTACCCTCTACACCTCACGTTCGTGATGAGTAATTTCCTCCAGCCCACAAATCCTTATTCATGAACGCGATCTCCACCCCACGTTCGCGATGAAGGATACCAGAACCAGCATCAGCATCAGAAAAACATGGGAAAATTGACCCGAAACCAACCCGAAACACACCCGAGACCCCAAGACCTCTTCCAATCATACCAGCCTGTCCCAAAATACGACACAAACTTTCTCAAGGCCTCAAATCGCATCAAACAACATCGAAACCATGAATCGCACCCCAATTCAAACTTAATGAACTTTAAAACTTCAACTTCTACAATCGATGCCGAAACCTATCAAATCACGTCTGATTGTTCTCAACTTTTGCACACAAGTCACATTTGTCATTACGGACCTAATCCAACTTCTGGAATCGGATTCCGACCCCGATATCAAAAAGTCCACTTCAGGTCAAACTTCTCAAAAACCTTCGAATTTCTAGCTTTAGACAAATGACTCCAAAATGACCTACGGACCTCCGAATCTACTTCCGGATGCGCTCCCAATACTAGAATCACCATACGGAGCTATTCCCAGACTCGGAATCCCAAACGGACATTGATAATATTTAAATGCACGTCAACCCAAATTTATAAAATTCTTCTAAAATGCCAACTTTCACAATAGGCACTGAAACGCTCCCGGGTCATCCAAAAATCGATCCAGACATATGCCCAAGTCCGGATTCATCATACGAACCTGTTGGAACCTTCAAATCCCGATTGCGAGATAGTTTACTCAAAAATCCAACCTTAGTCAATTGTTCCAGCTTAAAGCTTCCGAAATGAGAAATTTTCTTTTCAAATCAACTCTGAATACCCGAAATTTTAATTCCGACCACGCGTACCCGTTATAATATCTGAAGTGAAGCTGCTCATGGCCTCAAACTACTGAACAACGCGCTAGAGCTCAAAACGATCAGTCGGGTCGTTACAGCTACGTACGCACGAGGTGACGAGAGTCCGTGCATTGCTATTAATATGCTTATGTCCGGGTAGTCTCGAACCCAGATCATGTTATAATTGCAATGCTTGCATCCTACTTGTTAATTTAAATTACTTATTTCATATTGAAACTTGGTAACGGAATTTTAAAAGGTTAAACTCCATTCTTCTTGGCCGTAAATGAGAATTTGTATTTCTTGAATAGTTGCCTTAATAAATCTTGAAGCTGATTGTTTTAAATTGTATTTTTTCTTTTGTGGAGCGGGTCGAATGCCTCGGCAGATTAAATAGATGCATCTATGGTTCGCGCCATTCGACTCTCGACAGTGCACAGTTTAAATCTTTATGTTGGAGCGGGTTTTATGACCTCAACATGATTTGCGCATGATATATCTTTGGAATTGATAATAATTGATATTGCTTTCATTGAAATTGTTACGCCGTTCGACCCAGGTTTTGGGGTGGTTATGGGTTGTCCGGTATTGAAATTGTTAACAATTTTATTATTTATTTTGTAAATTTTATCTTTTACTATTTAATTGAAGGAAATATGATTTCAGAAATATTAAAATGAGAACCCATTTAAGTATTTAGTTTTGGCTTGCCTAACAACGGTGTCCGGCGCCATCACGACCTTTAATGAATTTTGGGTCGTGACAGATGTGAACAATATATCAAAGTAAAGGGATATAGTTGACCCTTTTCCCTTCTTTTTAAGGACGTCCTAATTAATGTGACATAACGATGTCGTTTCCTCTTAAACTTGAAAAACTAAGTCCATTTTTCAAAATTTTCTTTTTTTTATACTAGTATCTATGAATGTGCGTTGCACGTTAATAATGGCACGTGATGATTTAGTTTTAGATTTAGGATAGTTTTTCACTTTCTACCTCCACTTAAATTTAGTAGTATTAAATTTTAACCACAATTTATCTTAGGAAAGTTTTCGACCACTTTGTAACTCCTTTTAGTTTTAGGAGGCTTTTTAAATAAAATTTTGACCCAATTAAATTTCAAGTACTTTCATTTTATACTAGGAAAGTTTCAACCACTTTATACTCATTTTACGTTTAGATTACTTTTTTTATAAGTTATTAGGTAAACAACAAGCACTTTGAACTCCTTTTTGTTTTAGGAGTCTTTATTTTTACCTTACATAAATCTTTTCCTATTTCATTTATATATGTAATGCTTCTAGAAAAGAATCTTTACTATTCTATTGTTTTTATCATCAAAACTTGCATAGTTTTACTTTAGGAAGTGTCAAAAAATTTGCAATAACTTTAGGAAGTGTTAAAAAATTTGCAATGAACAAAATAGTCATTTAATTATTTTTTACATATCTAGGACCTTAGTTATTTCTTAAATATTTAGGACGTCAAAATTAATTAAATTTTATGTATTAAATTGTTTCTAATTCTAATTATGTACTATACCTTATTTGTAAAAGAAAATCATGTTTTCAGATTTAGAAGCTTAAAAACCATATATTACAAATTTATATTAGGCTAAGGCACGTAGGCCAAATGCCTTGAAATCATATTTTTAGTTTCGAACATCATTTTTAGGTTTAAGGGTCTTAATTATTATAGTTCTAAAACTTTTAAAGCGGGTAGACACAAAATATATTTTCACCTTTCAATCAAAGGTTATTCCTATGATATTTTTGTATAATGAAGCAAGTATTTAGAACAAATTAAAGGAAGAACTACTAGAATAGGTCAAATTCCTAAACATGGTTAACACAATTATCATTTAAAACATATAATTTTTGTTAATTCTTATATTATAATGTAAACACATATTTTGAATAATACTTATGTCTTTTTTGAAAAACTATTCTCATTAATACGAGGTAACGTCCAACGAACGTACAATAAGATGCAACACACGTACTTTGTATCTATCGATACTATATTAAAAGCATGAAGCTTCTTAGCAAAATTTTATTCGCATTTCTTATTCTTTAAAACAACTTTCTTATTAGAAAAAAGTTATAATTTAATTAATTTTCTATTATTTAAATTTGCATTATTAAATTCTATATTTTTTATTATTTTAACTATATAGAAACTCCTAATATTTATAACTATACATCACCAACAAATTTTCTTCTGCATATTTGACATAAAACTTTACTCTCCAGAATATTTTTATTACATATTTTTTTTATCTAACATTAAATGTACGTACAATATTTTACTCCTATGATTAATATTTTAGTAATTTACATGTTTTGTTTCCCACAATAATATGCATGCATACTTACTTTTAATATTCTTTATTTTCATCTACTTTAATGTCCATTACAATTTTATATAACTTGTTCTTTTACATAAATTTTAATTGATTGACGCAATAAATACGTGCAACACAGGTGTAACGACCCGGCCGATTGTTTTAAGAGCATGAGACCCGAAACCCTATATATTTCTCCCCCTATTTCATTATGTGGTTACGTAATTTGCCGGGAGGTTTGGTTTTAGGTTTCGAAGTGAAATGGGATACATAGTCCCTAAAATGAAAGTTTAAGTCGTAGGAATTGACCGTAGTTTGATTTGTGTGAAGACGACTCCGGAATGAAGTTTTGACGGTTTCTATAGCTCTGTAGGGTGATTTTGGTCTTAGGAGCGTGTCCGGATGTTGATTTGGAGGTCCGTAGGTCATTTCGGTATCAAATGGTGAAAGTTGGAAAGTTGAGTGATTTTTAGAAAGTTTGACCGGGAGTGGACTTTTTTATATTGGAGTTGGATTTCGATTCCGGAAGTTGGAGTACGTCCATAATGTTAATTATGACTTTTGTACAAAATTTGAGGTAAATCAGACTTGATTTGATAGGTTTCAACGTCGAATGTAGAAGATAGATGTTCTAAAGTTCATTAGACTTAAATCGATGTGCAATTCATGTTTTTAGTATTGTTTGATGTGATTTAAAGGCTCGACTAAGTCCGTATAATATTTTAGGACTTGTTGGCATACTTGGCCGGGGTCCTGAGGTCCCCGGGTGTAATTCAGACTTGAATCAGGAACAAAATTGGACTTGGTGCATAGCTGAAGCATTGATGTGTCTGGTGGAATCGCATCTGCGCATTTTAGGCCGTAGGTGCGGCACCGCAGAAGCGGATGTGGGACTGCCCAGCTGAGACCGCAGATGTGGTCATGGCCCTGCAGAAGCGAGAAGTGGAGCGCAGAAGCGGCATAGGACGAGTTATGTTGTGGTCACATGTGCGAGGTAATTTTTGTACCTTTGTGATCACAGATGCGGCGCACTGGGCACGAAGTGGAATTTGGTCAGCGGGGCAGTTTTGCAAGTGCGATGAGATTCCCGCACCTGCGAGGGCACAGATGCGGATGAACGATTGCAGAAGCGAAACGGGGACCTTGAGGCCTGTCCGCAGAAGTGGTATTGTTTCCGTAGAAGCGTAACCGCATCTGCAGTACTGGGCAGTGTTTAAAACTGAAGGGTTTCATGATTTCTCTTATTTTGGACTTTGCAAACTTGGTCTAAGGCAAGTTTTGAGAGGATATTTGAGGGATTTCATGAGGTAAGCCACTTGTGAACATTTTTACTCAATAATCTTATTTCCCCATTGAATTTCCCACCCAGTTTGTATGTATTTAAGGTTGAATTTGGGAGTTTGACGCTAGGGATTTAGAGATTTTAATTTGGGGATTTGAGGAGCGATTTGGTGTCGGACTTTTCAACTCTTTGGGGAGATTTTCTAATTCCTTGCTAAAGTCATAGTTTCATTATTTAAATTAGTTTCTTATATTTATATTCATAGTATGGAATTGTTTTTGGCTAGATTCGAGCCGTTCGGAATCGGAAAATCGAGGGAAAGGCATTCTATTTGACTGATTGAGCTAGATTTGAGGTAAGTGACTTGTCTAACCTTGTGTGGGGGAAACTCCTCTTAGGGTTTGGTACTAGTATGGTATTTGCAGTACGTGAAGGCCAGGTACGCGAGGTCACGAGTGCGTACTCGGGTTAATGTTGAGAAATCCGGTTCTTGCTGAGTAGTTTTCTTTTAGTTCCTTAACTGAGTTGATCTAGCCTGTGTAGTCATCATGTTTAGCCTAATGTCGCACATATACGTGTATTAACTCTTACTTACAATTTGTGCAACATGCTTAGTTTAATTACCTTCTTCCTTGATTTAGTATTCAGTCAGTAGGATTCCTTGCTGTAAATTCGTTGTTCCATAGGTTATATGTTGTGTATTTACTTTTGGGACTACGAGGCAACCTCAGAAGCGCTCCTCTTGTATATTTACTTTTGGTACTATGAGGCGGTACCTCGGGAGCTCGTCTGTTGTGTATTTACTTTTTGGACTACGAGGCGATATCTTGGGAGCACCCCTGTTGCATACTTACTTTTGGGACTACGGGGCGGTACCTCGGGAGCTCCCCTGTTGTGTATTTACGTTTGGGACTACAAGGCAGTACCTCGGAAGCACCCTTGTTGTTTACCTCTGTTTGGTGTGTTGTTAACTTTATGTAATTTCTCAATGTTCAATTCTCAGGAATTTTATTATATTATTATATCTTCTGCCTTGTTTCCTTTTATTTTAGTAGGACCCTGACCTGACCTCGTCACTACTCTACCTAGGTTAGGCTTGGAACTTACTCGGTACTATTGTAGTTTACTCATACTACACTTCTGCACATCGTTTATTCAAATCCAGGTACTGCTTACCAGACAAGGTACCAGTGAACTAGCCCGTATGTTGAGACTTCAAGGTACATCTGCCAGCGTCCGCAGACCTCGGAGTCCCCCTCTATCTTTATGATGTTGCTTTATTTATTTTCATTAGAATATGATGTATAGAGACACTTAGCATATTCGCTTTAGAGCTTGTGATTTATTTCTACCTGGTTTTGGGAGTTGTAACTATTTTGAATCACAATTCTTATTTATTTCAGATGTTGAGGCTGAGTTTTACCTTTATATTCAGTTATTCCACATAATTATTATCACGGCATCCTACGGAGGGAAATTTGGGTCGTGACAAGTTGGTATCAGAGTTCTTGGTTCATAGGCGTTATGAGTCACAAGCAGGTTTAGTAGAGTCTTGCGGATCGGTACAGAAACATCTGTACTTATCTTCGGTAGGCTATGGAACTGTTAGGAAAAGCTTCACTTCTTTGATTCCTTATTGTGCGGGACTTTGACTTCAGATTCTATATTTCTGTCTTTCTATTCTCTCATAGATGGTGAGAACACATACAAGTGGATCAGATGTTTAGACACCTGCACCCCCTACTAGAGCCGTGAGAGGTCGGGGCTTGGGTAGAGGCCGAGGACATCCACGTGGTGCAACTAAAGCACCTGCACGATCTACTATAGAGGAGCCACCAGTAGCTCCAGTTGGAGGGCAGGCACCTGAGTCGCCTGTTAATGCACTAGCCCTCCAGGAGACTCTCACCCAGTTTCTGAGCATGTTCTGCACCTTGGCTCAGGCAAGATTGATACCACTTGATCCTTCCATATCTCAGGATGGGGGAGTAGCACAAACTCCCACCACCGTACCCAGAGCAGTAGGTCCAGGTCGATCTGGTTCCTGAGGTCATACCAATGCAGTTGGTAGCTCCAATTCAACCCGAGGTTAGGGCAGCAGTTTTTGAGGGGGAGCAACTCAGGCTCGAGAGGTACAAAAAGTACCACCCTCATACTTTCAGTGGCTTGGTATCAGAGGATGCCCAGGGTTTTCTTGAGGAGTGACACTGTATCCTCCGTACTATGGCTGTTGCGAAGTCTAGTGGGGTTTCATTCACTACATTCCAACTTAGAGGAGCGGCTTATCAGTGGTTGCGAGCATATGATCTAGGTAGTCCGACTGAGGTAGCTTCCCTCACTTAGACTCAGTTCTCAAAAATGTTCTTGGGGGCGTATGTCCCCCCCCCCTCCCCAGTCATAGTGATGTATGGTGTGCAGAGTTTGAGCAATTGTGCTAGGGTTCTATGACCATGTCAGAGTATGCGGTCCGATTCACTGATTTGGCTAGGCTTGTGCCAGCCTTGGTTGCTACTTTTCAGGAGCGGGTTCGTCAATTTATTGAAGGGCTCAACCCTAGTATCAGATTTAGCATGGCCTGAGAGTTGGAGATGGACATCGCATACCAGCAGGTGGTGGGGATCTCCAAGAGATTGGAGGGTATGTTGACTCAGAAGAGAGAGGAGTGGGAGACCAAGAGGTATCGAAAGTCTGGCACATATAGTGGTACTCATGACCCAGCTGCAGTTCGTCAGGGTAGGGGCTATGTGGGTCGCCCTGTTCATTCAGCAACTTCCAGCCGCTAGTGGTAGTCTAGCCACTCCTAGGCCCCAGGCTCCTTATTATGCACCGCCATTATCTAGTGCACCTCCTGCATAAGGTGCTTTCAACGGTCAGTCCAACCGATCAGGCCTGAGCCAGTCACAACAGCCACGTCATCTAAGAGCTTGTTTTGAGTATAGCGACACTCATCATGTGGTGAGGGATTTCCCCAGACTCACGAGGGGTGCAACTTCACAGACCACCTAGACACCGCGTGCTCCACCGGATCCTAGAGGGGGAGGCTAGGCCAGATATTAAGCCATTCCTGCTAGGATGGAGGCAGTTGCATCCGATTCTGTCATCACATGTTTTGTTCCGGTCTGTCATAGACATGCATCAAGCTTATTTGATCCAGGCTTCACTTATTCCTATGTGTCATCTTGTTTTGCTCTGTATTTGCGTATATCCTGTGATTCTTTGGATTCTCCTGTCTATGTGTCTACACCCGTGGGAGATTCTATTATTGTTGATCGTGTGTATCGGTCGTGTTTGGTTGTTCTTAGTAGTTTTGGGACTAGAGATGATTTATTATTACTCAGTATGGTAGATGTTGATATTGGTTTGGGCATGGTCTAGTTGTCTCTATATCATGCTATCCTTGATTGTCACGCTAAGAAGGTGACGTTTGCTATGCCAGGTCTACCGCGGCTAGAGTGGAGAGGTACCTTAGATTATGTTCCTAGCATGGTTGTCTCATTTCTTAAGGCTTAACGAATGGTTGAGAAGGGTGTGATGCGTATCTGGCATATGTGAGGGATGTTAGTGTTGATACTCCTACCATCAAGTCAGTTCCGGTAGTGATGGACTATTCAGATGTATTCCCGGCGGATCTTCTGGGCATGCCGCCCGATAGGGATATCGACTTTTGTATTGATTTGTTATCGGGAACTCAACCCATTTCTATTGCACCCTATCGTATGTCCCCAACAGAGTTGAAAGAGTTAAAGGAACATTTGTAAGAGTTGCTTGATAAGCGATTCATTCGGCCTAGTGTGTCGCCTTGGGGTGCTCCAGTCTTATTTGTGAAGAAGAAGGATGGTTCTATGCTAATGTATAATGATTATCACCAGTTGAACAAGGTTACAATGAAAAACATGTATCCATTGCCACGTATTGATGGCCTATTTTATCAGCTTCAGGGTGACAAAGTGTTCTCTAAGATCAACTTGCGTTCAGGCTATCATCAGTTGAAGATTCGGGAGCCAGACATCCTGAAGACTGCTTTCAGGACTCGGTATGGTCATTACAAGTTCCTTGTGATGTCTTTTGGGCTGACCAACACCCTCACAACATTCATGCACTTTATGAACATTGTATTTAAGCCCTATCTTGACTCGTTTGTCATTGTATTTATTGACGACATTCTGGTGTACTTCCGGAGCCGGGAGGATCATGATGTAATGACCCGGCCAGTCATTTTAAAAGTTGTAGCCCTGTTACCCTATTTACTACTCATTCTGCACTTTATAACAAATATATGACTTTCCAGAGTAATTGGTTTAGGTCCAGTGAGATTTTGGAATGAATTGTAACACTTAGTTCTAAGTTTTAAAGCTCAAG
This sequence comes from Nicotiana otophora, assembly GCA_000715115.1. Taxonomy (NCBI): domain Eukaryota; kingdom Viridiplantae; phylum Streptophyta; class Magnoliopsida; order Solanales; family Solanaceae; genus Nicotiana; species Nicotiana otophora. The sequence continues at coordinate 13,265 of AWOL01S0003586.1, forward strand.
TTCAAATAGTGATCGAATGTTGACTTGTGTGTAAATGACTCCAGAATAGAATTTTGATGATTCCAACAGCTCCGTATGGTGATTTTGGACTTAGGAGCGTTTCCGGAATTTTATTTGGAAGTCCGTAGTGAAATTAGACTTGAAATGGCTAAAATAGGAATTTAAGTCTGGAAGTTTGACCGGAGAATTGACTTTTTGATAGCGGGATCGGGATCTAGTTCTGAAAATTTTCATAGCTCCATTATGTCATTTATGACTGGTGTGCAAATATTGTGGTCAATCAGACTTGATTTGATAGGTTGCGACATCGAATGTAGAAGTTGGAAATTCTTAAGTCTCATTAAGCTTGAATTGGGGTGTGATTTGTGATTTTAGTGTTGTTTGATGTGATTTGAGGTTTCAAATAAGTTTTATGTTGTTTTAGTACTTGTTAATGCTTTTTGATCCCTAAGGCCTCAGGTGAGTTTCAGATGGTTAACAGATCAAAAGTTGGACTTAAACAGCTGCTGCAATATATTCTGCTGGAAATTCGGGGGCAGAAATCGAATGCCGAAAGTCGAGGCCTAGGATCAAGGCCGAGGTTCGAAGACCGAAGAACGATGCCTAGGATCAAAGGCCGAAGATTAAGGTCAATGATGGAAGGCCGAGGATCGGAGGCCCAAGATCGAAGGCCCAGGATCGAAGGCCTAGGATTGAGGCCGAGGATTGAAGGCCAAGGATGGAAGGCCGAGGATCAAGGCCGAGGATCGAAGGTCGAGGATCGAAGGCCCAGGATTGAGGCAGAGAATCGAAGGCCCAAGATCAAAAGCGAGGGTCGAGGGTCGAGGGCAGCCTGGATAGAACTGTAAGTTATAAAGCAGGGGACTTCGTCCTATTTTCCATTTTTGACAAATTGGAGCTTGGGGAGAGGCGATTGTTGGGAGATTTTCAGAGAAAACATCGGGGTAAGTGTTCTTAACTCAATTATGGTTAGATTACCCGAATCCATAATTTATTTTCACTATTTAATTAGTGTTTTGAGATTGAAATTTTGGGAAAATTTTAGAAATCTCATAGAAATGAACTTTTGAGATTTCGGTGTCGATTCGGAGTCGGATTTGAGTGAAACTGGTATGGTTGGACTCGTAATTGAATTGATTTTTGGATTTTGTGAGTTTCGCCGGATTCCGAGATGTGGGCTCCACGGGCGATTTTTGAGTTAAATTCGGATTTTTATTGAAAAATATAGTATTTTCTTATGAAATTAATTCCAATAATTTTTGTTGACTGTATCGAATTATGTTGGTTAGATTCGAGCCATTTTGAGTTGGATAAACGAGGAAAAGGCCTACTAGTGGATTAAATTAGAGCAAGTCGAGGTAAGTGACTTGTCTAACTTTGTGTGGGAGAAATTTCCCCTAGTATTGATATTGATGTGATAATTGTACTATGTTGAAAGTCGTATACACGAGGTGATGAGTGTGTACACGGGCTAAATGTGGAAAACTCTATTTTTTAAATTGTGTATATCTCTGTCATAGATTAATTAAATTATTTTATCCGATTATATTCATCATCATTGATCTAAATTATATTCCTAAATTTGCCCGCAGACTCGGGAGTCCCCTTATATCATTATTTTGTTGCTTCCTTATTTTCTTTAGACTCTAATATATAGAGACATTGCGGATAAATTCTTAGAAGTTTGTGACTTATTTCTACCTAGTTTTGGATGTTGTAATTATGTGAATTGCAGATTTATTTATTTCATATTTTAATTTTTATTCCGCATTGATAGGCTTACCTAGCCTTAGAAACTAGGTACCATCACGACATCCTACAAAGAGAATTTGGGGTCGTGACACATGAGTAGCACCTGAGGACTGTGCTTTAGACCTTGAGAGAAAAGAAGTTGCATGTAAAATATTTGAAGTGTGAATTCTGGATAGAGTCAGTTGCATTTTTGGGTCATGTAGTATCGAGTGAGAGGATCAAGGTAGATCCGAAGAAGATTGACGCAGTGCAGAGTTGGCCTAGACCATCCTCAGTTACGGAGATCCGAAATGTTCTTGGCTTGGCGGGGTATTACCATCGAATTGTAGAGGGTTTCTCGTCTATTGCAGCACCTATGACTAGATTGACCCAGAAGGGTGAGCCGCTTAGGTGGACCGAGGAGTGTAAGGAGAGCTTTTAAAAGCTCAAGACTGCTTTGATTACAAACCCAGTGTTAGTGTTGCCTACGGGTTCAGATTCCTATACGATGTATTTTGATACGTCGCGCATTGGTCTGGACACGGTGTTGATGCAGAACGGTAAGGTGATTGCATACGCGTCTAGACAACTGAAAGTACATGAAAAGAACTACCTTGTCCATGACCTCGAGTTAGTAGCTATTGTTCATGCCTTGAAGATCTGGCGGCACTATTTGTATGGTGTCCCTTGTGAGGTCTACACCGATCACCGGAGTCTACAACATATGTTTAAATAGAAGGATCTTAACTTTCGACTGCGGAGATGGCAGGAGCTGCTTAAGGATTATGACATCACCATTCTTTATCATCCCATGAAGGCCAATGTGGTGGACTATGGCTTGAGTCACAAGGCGGAGGTTTTGGGCAGTTTAGCATATCTACCAGTAGCAGAGATGCATTTAGCCTTGGATGTTCAGGCCTTGGAAAACCAGTTTGTCAGATTGGATGTTTCCGAGCCGAGCAGAGTTTTGGCTTGTGTGATTTCTCAGTCTTCTCTTTATTATTGTATCAGAGAGCGTCAGTATGATGACCCCATCTGCTTGTCCTTAAGGACACGGTTCAGCACGGTGATACATAGGAAGTAACTATTGGAGATGACGGTGTATTATGGATATAGGGTAGGCTGTGTGTGCCCAATGTATATGGTTTTCTTGAGTTGATTCTCCAGGAGGCTCACTGTTCGCGTTATTCTATTCACCCAGGTGCCGCAAAGATATATCAGGACCTAAGGCAGCATTATTGGTGGAGAAGGATAAAGAAAGACATAGTGGAATATGCAGCTCGGCGACTAAATTATCAGCAGGTAAAGTATGAGCATTAGTTGCCAGGTGGGTTTCTTCAGAAGCTAGAGATTCCAGAGTGGAAATGGGAGCAGAGCACTATGGATTTCATTGTTAGGCTCCCACAGACTCAGAGGAAGCTCGATGCAATTTTGATTGTGGATAGATTGACCAAGTCAGCTCATTTCATTCTTGTGGTTACTACTTACTCTTCGAAGTAGCTGGCTAAGGTTTACATTCGCGAGATTGTCAGACTTCACGGTGTGCTGATATCTATCATCTCTGACCTGGCTATGCAGTTTACATTGCGGTTTTGGAGAGTCGTACAACATGAGTTGGGCACTTGGATGGAGTTGAGTACAACATTACACCCTCAGACAGACAGACAGTCCGAGTGCACTATTTAGATATTGGAGGATATGCTTCGTGCGTGTGTGATGGATTTTGGGGTTTCTTGGGATCAGTTATTGCAACTTGCGAAGTTTGCCTACAACAATAGTTATCAGGCGAGCATTCAGATGACACCGTATGAGGCTTTGTATGATAGATGGTGTCGATCTCTAGTGGGTTAGTTCGAGCCGCGCGAGGCTAGGCTATTGGGTACAAACTTGGTTCAGGATGCTTTGGAAAAGGTTAAATTGATTCAGGATCGACTTCATACAGCCCAGTCCAGGCAGAAGAGTTATGTGGATCGGAAGGTTCACGACGTTGCATTCATGGTTGGGGAGCGAGTCTTGCTCCGGGTTTCGCCCATAAAGGGTGTTATAAGGTTTGGGAGGAAGGGCAAGTTGAGCCCTAGGTATATCAGGCCTTTTGAGATTCTTGAGAGGGTTAGATAGGCAGCTTACAGAATTGCACTACCACCTAGGCTCTCCTCCGTTCATCCAGTATTCCATGTTACCATGCTCTGAAAGTATCACGGCAATCCGTCCCATGTGTTAGACTTCAGCTCAGTCCATTGGACAAGGATCTATCTTATGTTGAGGAGCCGGTGGCCATATTGGACAGGCAGGTTCGAAGGTTGAGGTCGAAGAACATCGCGTTAGTGAAGGTTCAGTGGAGGGGTCATCCGGTCGAGGAGGCAACATAGGAGATCGAACATGATATGTGCATACGTTATCCTTATCTTTTCACCACTTCAAGTATGTCTCTATACTCGTTCAAGGACGAATGTTTGGTTTAAGATGGGGATGATGTAACGACCCAGCCAGTCGTTTTGAGAGCATGAGCCCTGAACCCCTATTTATTGCTTCCTCTATTTCATTCGGTGGTTACGTAACTTTTCGGGAAGTTTGGTTTTCAGTTTTGAAGTGAAATGAGACACATAGTCCCTAAAATGGAAGTTTAAGTCGTAGGAATTGACCGTAGTTTGATTTGTGTTAAGACGACTCCGGAATGGAGTTTTGACAGTTCTTATAACTCTGTAGGGTTATTTGGGTCTTAGGAGTGTTTCCGTATGTTGATTTGGAGGCCCGTAGGTCATTTCGGCGTCAAATGGCAAAAGTAGGAAAGTTGAGTGATTTTTTAAAAGTTTGACCATGAGTGGACTTTTTTATATCGAACTCGGATTTTGATTCCAGAAATTGGAATAGGTCAGTAATGTTAATTATGACTTGTGTACAAAATTTGAGGTCAATCGGACTTGATTTGATAGGTTTCAGCGTCGAATGTAGAAGATAGAAGTTCTAAAGTTCATTAGGCTTGAATCGATGTGAAATTCATATTTTTAGCATTGTTTGATGTGATTTAAAGGCTCGACTAAGTCCGTATAATGTTTTAGGACTTGTTGGCATACTCGGACGGGGTCCCGAGGGCCTCGGGTGTGATTCGCACTTGAATCCGGACCAAAATTGGACTTTGTGCACAGCTGCAGCGGATTTGGGAATACCCAGCTGAGACCGCAGATGCGATCATGGCCTCACAGAAGCGAGCTTGCAGAAGCGAGAAGTGGATCGCAGATGTGGCCTAGGACGAGTTGTGCAGTGGCCACAAGTGCGAGGTAATTTCTGCACCTGCGTGGTCGCAGATGCAGAGAGCTGAGCGCATAGCGGAAATTGGTCAGCGGGGAAGTTCCGCAGGTGCGATGAGATTCCTGCACATGCGAGGGCGCAAATGCGGATAAAGGACTGCATAAGCGAAAGGGGGCCCTTGAGGCCTGTCCGCAGAAATGGTATTGTTACCGCATAAGTGGAGCTGCAGATGCGGTTTAACTGGACAGTATTTAAAACAGAAGGGTTTCGTGATTTCTCTCATTTTGGACTTTGCAAACTCGGTCTAAGGAGATTTTTGAGAGTATTTTCGAGGGATTTCCTGAGGTAAGCCACTTGTGCACATTTTTACTCAATAATCTTGTTTCCCCCATTGAATTTCCCACCTAGTTTGTGTGTATTTAAGGTGGAATTTGGGAGTTTGAGGCTAGGGATTTGGAGAGTTTAATTTGGGGATATGAGTGGCGATTTGGTGTCAGATTTGAGTAATTTTTGTATGGGTGCACTCGATATCAAATGAGTGTTCATATTTTTTAACTTTTATCCAATTCTGAGATGTGGGTCTGGGTCGACATTTTGGGGCAATTTTCTAATTCCTTGCTAAAGTCATAGTTTCATTATTTAAATTAGTTTCTTATAGCTATATTTATAGTATGCAATTTTTTTAACTAGATTCGAGCCATTCGGAGTCGGAAAATCAAGGGAAAGGTATTCTATTCGACTTATTGAGTGAGATTTGAGGTAAGTAACTTGTCTAACCTTGTGTGGGGGAAACTCCCCTAAGGATTTGGTACTGTTATGGTATTTGCAATACATGAAGGTCGGGTGCGCGAGGTGACGAGTGCATACTCGGGTTAATGTTGGAAAATCCGGTTCTTGCTAAGTAGTTTTCTTTTAATTCGTTAACTGAGTTGCTCTAGCCTGTTTAGTCATCATGTTTAGCCTAATGTCACATGTCTACATATTTTAGCTCTTACTTGCAATTTGTGCAACATGATTAGTTGAATTACCTTCTTCCTTGATTTTGTATTCAGTCCGTAGGATTCCTTGCTATAAATTCGTTGTTCTATAGGTTATATGTTGTGTATTTATTTTTGGGACTACGAGGCGGTACTTCAGGAGCGCCCCTGTTGCATATTTACTTTTGGGACTACGAAGCGGTACCTCGGGAGCTCCCCTGTTGTGTATTTGCTTTTGGGACTACGAGACCTCGGGAGCGCCCCTGTTACATATTTACTTTTGGGACTACGAGGCGGTACCTCGGGAGCTCTCCTGTTGTGTATTTATGTTTGGGACTACGAGACGGTACCTCGAGAGTTCCCCTGTTGTGTATTTACGTTTGGGACTATGAGGCGGTACCTCGAGAGCTCCCCTGTTGTTTACCTATATTTGTCGTGTTGTTACCTTTCTATAATTTCTCATTGTTCAATTCTCAGGCATTTTATTATACTATTATATATTCTGCCTTGTTTCTTTTTATTCCAGTAGGGGCCTGACCTGACCTCGTCACTACTCTACCAAGGTTAGGCTTGGCACTTACTGGGTACCGTTGTGGTGTACTCATACTACACTTCTGCACATCCTTTTGTGCAGATCCAGGTACTGTTTACTAGACCAGGTACCAGTGAGCTAGCCCCTACGTGGAGACTTCAAGGTGCATTTATTAGCGTCCGCAGACCTCGGAGTCTCGCTCTATCTTTATGATGTTGCTTTCTTTATTTTTATTAGAATCTGATGTATAGAGACACTTAGCATATTCTCTTTAGAGCTTGTGACTTAGTTTTACCAGGTTTTAGGAGTTGTAACTATTTTGAATCGCAGTTCTTATTTATTTCAGATGTTGCGGCTGAGTTTTACCTTTACATTCAGTTATTTCGCATAATTGTTAGGCTTATCTAGTCTTAGAGACTAGGTGCCATCACGACATCCTACGGAGGAAAATTTGGATCGTGACAGCACGTACCCTAAAGCTAGTACTATAGAAGATGAGAGACGATTACAAAAAAAATTAGGACATTTTAACTATGAAAAAAGTTCATAAAATTGTAAAGCAAAATTTAGAGAAACTTTACATAAGAAATAAAGAGAGAGGATTTAGATTGAACCCAAAAAAACATTAACGTTGTTATGCAATTTTAAAGTTTCTATATGATTAGCTTTTCAAATGGTTTTTATTTTAATTACTATTACTTTCTTGAGATTTTTATTAATTATTTTTTACTCCAAGACTTTTCATTAGAAACTTCACCATGTAAAGGAACTGTGAATTTATATGTCCGTTTTAAATTCTTTATCCATTTCAATTAAAGATCATAAAATAATTAGAAGATTTTTTTAGTATCAATTATACATAACACTATCATACTTAATTTTTTTTAGTTGAAAATAATTAAACATGTGACGTTGTTAATAACTAGTGACATTTTTGAGATCTCTGAAAAATGTCTCTAGCAAAAACCCTAAACCCTAGCGGCGATATTCACGTTGATCGCTGCCATGGCCAATCTGGCCGACGGCCAGCCATCAACGACTGGTCAGCCCTCGCCCACCCTCACACCAACCCCAACTGCATCAAATACCAATTCACAACTATTAGACTACTCAAAAATTCTGAAACCTAGTATGTTGAACACTGCCATGCATGAACGAGCCGCTACTGTTGAACCAATTCCCCTTTGACGAGCAACAGTTCTGAATGGGCAACCATTGGTGAAGTTTTCAGAAGCGGAGATGGATCGTATGAATGTAATAGAAGGCTTACAATATGCTGTTGTATGTAAGTTTTCATATGGATAGCCTGAGCTCTAAGAACTACGTCAAATAATCCCTGCTCAATGTGGGATCAAAGGAGAATGTAACGTGGGATTCCTTAGGGACATGCATGTCTTGGTACGACTAAAACTATGGCAAGATTTTATAGATTTTTCATCCAAAAGTGTTTATTTTGTCAAGGCCAAAGATGGTTATGAATACCAGTTGAGGACGTTGATTTATGATTCAAAATACAAAGTTGGAGAGGAGACTCCAAAGGTAATGGCATGGATATCTTTTCTAAATTTATTGCCTACTTTCTTTGTCAAGGAATGTCTTTTTTCATTAGCTTCAGCAGTTGGTAAGCCATTGCATCTGGATATGGCGACCATTAATAAAACTAGGCCTAGTTGTGCTCGTGTGAAAGTGCTCATTGATCTCTTAGAAGACTTGAGTAAGACAATTCGTATGGATATTGATAATGAAGTCACTAGGGAAGTTAGGACAGAATGGGTTAAGGTGAATTATGATTATCTTCCTAAATATTGAAAGGAATGTAAAATTCAAGGACATGATGAGCTAGACTATTGGTGATTGCATCCAGAGCTAATGGAGAATAAGGGAGATGACAAACAAGATGGTACTGGTAAAGAACAAGGAAAAGGCAAGGAGAAAGGACCATTGATAATTCTCACAAGTGGAAAGGTTGTGGGCAATGTGAGTGAGCAGTGGAAAGAAGTCAGGGACAATCAAGTTAAAACTGGTATAAAGCAAGATACTCTATCTAAAACTGGAAAGGAGTTGGTTCCAGTTGATAATTCTGGTGATAAGCAGGTTCAAATTTCTAATCAATTTGCAGCTCTGGAGAATGAAAAGGCTGGGGAAGTGCAGAAGAATCAATTGGCAGTCATTAATGAAGTTCAAGAAGTGATTCAAGTGGACAAACCTTCTCTTGCTAAGAGTGGGAAACAAATATCGCCTAAGTCAGCTAAGAAACGGAACCCTACTGCTCCTATATTTAATCCTATTTATCGACGAATTGGGAGTCCTGAGAATCTTCAAAAGGAGTCTACGGAACAATGGGCCAATAGAGCTTTTGGGGGTAACCTACTTACTACCAACAAGTCATGCCAAGAAATTCCATCTCAACCTATTGATACAAACAATTCAGCTGCATTTCCTACGATTAATGAGAAGGTTCAATGGAGTGGTGGAAGATTATGGGCTAACCAGATAGAGGAAGATTCTGAGCAAGGAGAAGTACCTGATGGTGCACAAGGTGAGGAGGATTCAACAGATGAAGACCAAGAAGATGCTGATCAAAGTATTAATGGAAAGGCTTTAATATCAAACACAAGTGTCACAAAGCACAATGAGGAAAATCTAGAAAACAAAGGAGAAGGTGAAGCCAAGGAGCTAGAAAATTCAAGCCCTAAACATGCAACTACAGTAATCCCTAATGAAGCTACAGTAAAACCTAAGGAGCTGAGGTACAGGCGATTGATCCAGGGGGAATAGGGGAAGTAACTAATCGTATACAAGTTGATAATGTTGATACAATAGTAGTTGCTCAAAGCCAGAGCCTTCAACCATTAAAGGAGACTACTGAAGTGACAAATAAAACAGGTAACACTGTGTCATTGGGAAAACTTTAGTTGAAGTAGCAGAAAGGTAAGGGAGGCCAAACTATAGGTACAATGATACCGAAAAATACAAAAATAGTATGGTGCCTGCAGTGGGAAACATTGGTGAATAAGATAAATTTGATGGAGCTAGAAAGGATTTGGATGATGAATCGACTGCCCGAAATTTTCTTCGTATAGCTCGACAAGGAGATCTCTCTCCAAGTCATATTGAACAGGTCAAATCAGCAGCCAAAGGAAAGAAGAAGACAGCAAAGGACACATCCAGTGTTCCAGCAGCTGGGGTACAAACACGAAGAGCCCTAACTAAATCCAATAATTTGTAACGGATTCTCTTATTTGGAATATTTGGTCAGTGAATACTCAACAAGCTTTTGAGAGACTTGTTACAATGCATAGACAATATCATTTTGATTTCATAGGTCTCATGAAACCAATGCAACAAGATAGAAAGTTGGAAAGATATAGAAGGAGGATTGGTTTTGCACAAGCAATTGCAAATATTTCTAATAAAATCTGGGCATTTATAGATGAAGTTTTTGAGGTAACTGTATTATATGATATGGTGCAGCAGCTCACACTAAGGTTATTACATACTGAATCTCAGGTGGAGCTCATTCTCACACTAGTGTATGCTAAATGTGATGCTATAAAAAGGATGGAATTGTGGGATTCATTGTATGGAATGGCTACAAATATGACTGTCCCATGGCTTATTGGTGAAGATTTTCATGTAATCTGGGATGAGGAAGAAAATTTGGAGACCTACCAGTGTCCATAAGTGAGGTGTATGATTTCAGACATTGTATTAATACGTGCAATCTTTCTTATTTGGGCTTCAAGGGCAGCATATATACATGATGGAATGGGCGTGCGGAAGATGATTGCATATTCAAAAGGCTTGATCGTTGTGTCGCTAACATGGAATTCCAACAAACTTTTCCAGGTTTGAAGGTTACTCACCTATTTAAGATTGGGTCTGATCATTGCCCGATGATGTTGAAATGTGATCTTCAGGCAACTCCACTGAAGAAATCATTCAAATTCCTTAATTTTTGGTTGAACCTTGAATCATTTAAAGATATGGTGCGTGAAAATTGGCATGCTGATTTTAGTGTCAATCCTTTTATCCTCTTCAATTACAAGCTGAAGAAGTTGAAGAAGGCACTGTCAACTTGGAGCAAAGCTACTTATGAAGATATTTTCAGAGGATAGCAAGTCTAGAAGAAGTTGTTATGGTTCATGAAGCCCAATTTGAAGCTCACCCTATGCAACTGAATCGAGAAAGATTAAAAAGAGTTGAGGCAGAATTAACTAGATTCCTTGCTTTGGATGAGGAATTTTGGAAACACAAATCAGGAGTACAATGGTTCAAGGATGTGGATAAGAACACTAAGTTCTTTCATGCACAAGTCAATGGTAGAAGGAAGAGATTGCAGCTTAAGAGGATTCAAAATAGGCTTGGATATTGGATAGAAGAAGATGAGGAGATTGCTGCAGAAATTGTTCAGTTTTTCACAGATCAGTTCAGTGAAACAATTGTTCCTACTGCATTTAGAATACTTGATCATGTGCCACATTAGTGCATTTAGAGCAAAAATTGGAGTTGATCAGGCAGCCCACAAAAGAAGAGGTCAAACATGCTATTTTTGGTCTTAATGGAGAAAGTGCAGGGGACCGGATGGTTTCACATGCTGCTTTTATCATGCTTGTTGGGATATAATTGGATAAGACATATTTGATATAGTGAGAGCCTTTCTTAATAATCAAGAGATTTCTAAGTGTGTTACTCAAACTAACCTGGTTCTACTACCAAAGAAGAAGGAAGTGACAATATTTTCAGACATGAGACCCATAAGCCTTAGCAATTTCACTAATAAAATTATCTCAAGGGTGATCCATGAGAGGTTAGTAGGGTTGCTTCCTAATATTATCTCTGAAGAGCAGGCAGGGTTTGCGAAAGGGAGAAGTATAGTTAAAACTGTGCTTTTAACACAGGAGATCATTAATGACATAAGGCTGATGACTAAAGCTGGACCTAATATAGTAATGAAGCTTGATATGACTAAAACTTATGAGAGACTTTCTTGGCTATTCCTGGCTAAGGTGATAAAAAGATGGGGTTTTGTGAGAGATTCATAGGGTTGATTTATGGAATTATTTCAAACAATTGGTATTCAGTGCTCATCAATGGACATCCTCATGGTTTCTTAAAATCCATTAGGGGTGTTAAGAAAGGGGATCCAATGTCTCCTACACTCTTCATTCTAGCTGCTGAGGTATTGTCAAGAGGCTTAAATGCTTTGCATTTGAACCGATATTTATGTGGGTTTGTAATGCCTAAGTGGAGTCCTAAGATCAATCACTTAGAATATGCGGATGACATCATTATCTTCTCTTCTTCAACTGCTAAGTCATTACAGCTAGCGATGGAAGTCTTGAGTGCATACGAAGCTGCATCTGGACAATTGGTGAATAAGAGTAAATCTGCTATTTACATGCATCATTCAGCAAGGTTGCAAGTGGTCACAAAGGTAGAGAGAATTACTGGAATGAGAATGCAGGAGTTTCCATTCACTTAGGATGCCCCATCTTTTATGCTAGGAGAAAGATGGACTGCTATCAGGGATTGATGACTAAAGTGATGGATAAACTACAATCGTGGAAGGGAAAATTATTATTTATAGGTGGGAGAGCAGTGTTGATCTCAAATGTCCTTCAAAGCATTCCCATTAATCTTCTTTCAGTTGCTAATCCTCCTAAAAATGTCATAAACAAGTTACAGAAGATGTTTGCACAATTCTTCTGGAGCAGTACCATTGGTGGTAGTAGTAGGCATTGGGCTTCTTGGAATACATTATGCATGCCATGTGAAGAGGGTGGAATTGGATTTAGATCTCTGCATGATGTATCTAAAGCTCTTTTTTCCAAATTATGGTGGAATTTTAGAACAAAGCCAAGTCTTTGGAGTGCATTTATGAGCCAGAAATATTGTAAGAAACTTAATGCAGTGATTGTACCATGGAGAAGGGATGGATATCATATATGGAGGAAAATGTTGGAATGTAGAGATCTAACCGAACATCAAATCACTTGGTTTCCAAAGATGGGATCCTCACTCTTCTGGTTTGATAATTGGACGGGATTAGGAGCTTTATACTTCCTAGTTCCTCAAGATTTTGAGGTAGATGAATCAGTTCATAATGTATATGATGTGGTGGAGAATGGTACTTGGGATGTGGATAGATTGACCGAATTATTGCTCGAGGAAAATGCAGCTCATATTGTGGAGAAGTTAAAGCCTCCAGTGATGCAAGAAGAATTAGATGTGCCATATTGGATGTTGGAGACTCGAGGGAGTTTAGTGATAAATCTACCTGGGATTATCTGAGAAGAAGAAATGAACCAAGGATGGCATATAAGATGATATGGGTGAAAGGCTTACCTTTTAAAATCTCATTCTTTATGTGGAAGGTTTGGAAAGCAAAACTACCTTTGGATGATTTCATGAGAAGGCTGGGTTATTTTATCCCTTCAAAGTGTTGGTGTTGTGTTCAACCTAGGCAAGAATCATTGCAGCATTTGTTCTTCACGTCTGAGGCTGCTAGATGTGTGTGAAAATATTTCGTATCAAGGGCAGGGATATCTTTGGAAGGACTGACATTGCACCAAGAAATCACTAGATGTTGGACTGCCCAGGTATGTCATAGATTGAAGCCTATTATGCAAGCTTTACCTTCTTGTATTGTTTGGGAGTTATGGAAGAGAAGGAATAGCTTAAAATATGGAGAGGCAGTGATAATTAGTAGAGTGATTTACCAAGTTTCAACCACTTTGCAAGCTCTTGTATTTGTAAGAAAGCCAGGCATATGTAATGTTCCTTATAAGTGGCAGAAGTTGATTTCCATGATGGAAAATATACCCCACGATTGAAGTATGAGAAGATGATACGGGAGTTTCCTATGGAAGGGTGGATCAAAATCAACACTGATGGAGCATCTAGGGGAAATCCTGAAAGGAGTGCTATAGGATTTTTTCTAAGGGATGAATATGGAGATGTCATATATGCTGCAGGAAGGGAGATTGATGAGGCTACAAATACAGAGGCAGAAACTTTGGCAATCCTGGAAGCATTGAGGTATAGTAGTTTGCATCAATATTATCAGGTTTTGGCTCCAAACTAATTCAATGTTCCTTAAAAGTATAGTAGAGGGTTCATGGAAACCTCATTGGTGTATTGTGGATCAGGTGGAGGAGATTAAGAGGTTGTTGAATGGTTGTATTAATATGGTATCACACATATATAGGGAGGGGAACAAACTAGCGGATCACCTTGCCAACTATGCACTGGATGTGGGCAATTTTGAATGTCTTGAATTTTGGGAGTTGGATGTACAAGCAAGAAGGATATTAAATGGTGATAAACTCCAATGTCCATATTTAAGGGTGAAAGTTACAAAGAATTAAGGAGTAAGGAGGAAAGGTGGAGTAGAGAGCTGGAGAATTCATTAGACCATCATGTACAAATCCTTCAGGAGGAGTACATGGTGATCACTTTTTCTACTAACCTTGTGTTCATTTTTTGCAAGAGATGTTATTGTATTCATGCCATGTCATTTATTTCGACTTCTATGGGTGGTATTAGCACTATGTGCTCATTCCCTTGAAGGAGGAAAGATGGCATGCACAAGCATGAAACAAAGGAGGCAAATGAACATTTATAAATTGCATCAAGCATGGCAACAAGAAATATTGTCCCAAGCGTTGGTCTTGGTGGTGCAAACTATTTCGTGCGTCACAGCAGGCTTAGCGTCCTTCAAACTTTGTTATAGACCACGCCTAGCCAGTCTAGTAGCGAGTTCAAATCCCAAGCGACACGAGGTCCTTTTTCAGCTCCATCTCGCGATAGACATGGCGATGCACTGGGCCTACCATTATTGTAGACCATGCCTAGCAGAACCTCCAATGAGAGCATTTCCCAAGCGATGCAAGGTAGGACACCAGCTCCTCCACGCTATTTACCTAGCGACGCACGGCTTAAGGCCTGCTCTATCGCGCTATACACCTCGCCTAGCTGGGCCAGGAGTGAGATCAACACCATGGCTACGCGAGGTAATACGCCAACTCTCTCTCGCTAGGGACCTGGCGTCGTGAGATCTGTGGCACAGTGTACCTGAGCAACAATGGACAACACACTCATCATGGCTATTTGGGCAGCTCATATTGGACACTTGGGATACAAATTGGATTAAAATCTTCACAAGGAAAAGCTAGTTGGATAGATAAAGAACAAATTCATGCAAAGGCCTCAAGAGATAAGCAAGAAAATGCACGCGAAAATGAGCGTAAAAGCAATACACTCGTACATGTTTGGACAATGCACTTTGTCCAAATTTTGCGTGGCTTATTTTTTATGCAGAGGTGAACTACTTCAACGACATACTGTGGAAATGGAATGCAATCACTCAACATACAAGTATACACGGTCAAGAAAAATTGGTCCATATCATAGAATAGACAGAGGCTATAAAACAAATGCGTGGAGGCTATAAACGAGTTGTCTATTTGTGCAATAGGAGGAACTGGGCAGTGTATGGCTAGTTTTGCAAAGAGAGGATTAATCAGCTGGACATTAAGTGTAACATGCATTCATACCATAACTCAGTCTCAGATATTATTTATTGATACATCATATCATTGTTGTAGGGCTAGTTTCATGACATTGTGAGCCCGTGAGTGAGACTGGAGATATTGATGACTGAGTGAGGGCGAGGGCCTGAGTGAGAGTGACATTTATAGCATTGGGCTACACGCCGCAACATATTATATTAATTATATTCTATGGGATCGGGCTGCATGCCGCAGCGATATATTGATTATATTTTATAGGATAGGGCTGCACGCCGTAGTGATATATTGATTACATTTTATGGGATCGGGTTGCACGCCGCAGCGATATAGCGCTTGGGCTGAAGGAGCCCCTCCAGAGTCTGTACATCCCTAGTGAGCGCAGTCGACTATAAATATGTGGATCAGGCTGCACGCTGCAGCGGGTATTGTACAATGCTGAGTGATTGAGTATGCTGAGCATTGAGCATAGTGAGAGAGGATGCGAGATAGTGAAATTGAGTACTATAAGAGTGTGAGTATACGAGATCATCATCGAGATGCATTGCATTTGATATGCGTACTTCAGATACATGCATAGAGATGCATTTCCTTCTGCTATCCAGTTTTGGGACATTTATGATTTTACCTGTATCTTAACATGCAGGCATAGAGACGTACTTTCCTCATGCTATCTGAAAATGAAACATCTTACTTATTGTTGAAAGGATTATTTTGGGAAAAATCATAATTTTCAAACTTACTCGTATTGTGGCTTATTCGGTAAAAGATTTGAGTTTTCACTGAGATACCTCTTTTATTACCTGTATTATGCTGTTATGAACTGTTTTGGAATATTGGTATTGTACCAACCTTGTGTTAGCTCGTCACTACTTTCAACCTAAGGTTAGGTTTGTTACTTACTGAGTACATGGGTCGGTTGTAGTCATACTACACTTCTGCACCTTGCGTGCAGATGTTGGTTGTTGATGTTGTTGTGATCGATGGGAGCTGGATTGAAGATGTACCTGCGTCCCGGTTGTAGTTGCCTCTTGTTCGTGGTAGCCTTAGATCTATTAAACTCTGTCTATGTACTTTTCAAACAGACGATGTATTTATTTCATTTCTGCTTTGTGAATTCTATTCCTAGAAGCTCATGATTTGTACTATCAGTCGTTGGAAAATGTATAAAATTCAGTAAATTACTATCCTTTATTTGTCTTGTTAATATCATTGGAATCGGATAGTTACTAGTTGGCTTACCTAGCGGGTTGGGTTAGGTGCCATCGCGACTAATGGATTTGGAGTCGTGACAAGTTGGTATCAGAGCTCTAGGTTCATAGGTTCTACAATTCATGAGCAAATGTCTAGTAGAGTCTTGTGAATCGGTATGATGATATCCATATCTATCTTCGAGAGGCTACAGGACATTTAGGATATACTTTCCATCTTTCTTTCCTTATCGTGTTGCATTGATTCAGCTTGAAGCGTAACCTTTTGAATTCCTTCCACGTATTCATATGCGCACATGAGGACTCGGTATCAGCTATGCAATGACGACTTGTGATTCCATGGTTAAGGTGCGAGATGTGATTTTGGCATGCTGACGATGGGACAGTCTAGAGGACTTGAGGCCGGGTTTTGACGGTAGCCTGAGCACGAAGATTTTGATTGAGTCAGCACGTGCTTTTGGGACTTATATGTCCGTTGGTGTCCCTATTAGTGGAATTTATGATTGGATGATTACGTGGTGAGTATGATGTGACTGCGAGATGTGTTCAGATTGTTTGAATGTGACGAGAAGAGTTTACTTGATAGGTAGAAAGGACTATTGGGTGTTTGATTTCTGTCTTGATATGGCGTATGGTCTCGAGTTATGGGTGTGTTGAGGGATCTCTCATGTTATTTAGTTGTAGAGTGAAGTAGATTCTCATGTCTTGTTGATGAGTTCAGAATTAAGAAGATTAAGTGATTGCGTAGTAGTCGTGACTGTGGAAGGGTATAGAGAGATGTCAGTTTGAGGCAGAGCAGGTGGGTTATCTCCTGCGAGGTGTCCTGAGGTTGTGTGGTCCTTATGATGTTTTGTAGAGAGTTTCCTTTTACCAATAAGTGATGTATGTTGCAATTTGAGTTTGGATCGCTTGTGGAAGTTGGCTTGACTATTACAAGGGTGAATGCGATATTTGCAGATAATGCGAAGTATTAGATGGTTTGCATTATAGGAGCTCAGGAAGGATTTAGTTGAATCTCACTGCGGTATAATGGCAGTAGTAGAGTATGGGCATTGTGAGTTGTGTGTTTTGATATATGGCTTTGAGCCAAGTAGGGGGGTCTGCTATCGACAAGTTGATTGCACGATTATGTGTTATATTGGTTTCGATTTGAGGTATACTGGTGAATCAGCTATGACTGCAGGGGTTGAGATTGAGGATGACTCGAGTAAGGGAATTCCTGGATACAGATTATATTACACTCTATGGGTATATGGGAATTATGGAATAATTGAGTGGTTATTCGCGAAGGATGTAGTGTACATGGAGTAGGAAATTTCTCGGTTGCTTAGGAGTGTGGGTTACTCCCTTGGGTGTTGGTGTGCTAATGGGGCACAGGTCGATCGGTCCGTTTGGTCGATTTAATTGAGATTTGAGTAGAGTGGATGACTATCGAGAATGGTTCTAATGGATTCAAGAATTATATGTAGCAATTGAGAATTTCAGATTGGTATATGGCTAGGATCCGATATTTGCATTGGATGGTGTCGAGACTTGTTGCATTTTTTTTATCATGGTGGATTATGCATTTCAGTATCAAGAAGGTGAAGGAAACAATTTTAGGTTCACATAAGGCCTCTTTAGAGTGGGTGTCTCGGTTGTGGTGCTTTGGGGTGCTTAAGAGGGAAGTCAGCGGCTTATGGGCCTTAGGGCGTTGTTGTTTTATACTAGGGTCTCTTGTGTAGTGAGTTTTGGTTAAGGATCGTGGTATTATGGCAAGGAGAACTAACAATTTGAAGGTAATTTGGAAAGAACTCGGAGAGTTAGGACAACTTAGTAGTAGGTTGGATCAACACAGTAATGGATATAATCGGTTCTTTGGGTACTTATAATGTGGCTAGTCTCCACAGGTGTTTCGTGGAAATTCTCTTGGGTTTTAGCGACCCGCGTGGCTGGGTTGAGTTAGAGAGATTCAGTTATGATAGCTTGGTTATGTGCAAATGGGCTCCGAAGAGTTCTCAATGGTTTCTACCACGGTTCGAGGAGTATATTTCCTACTGGTGTGAGGAGCATGTGGTGTATAGTGAATTTCTCCTGGATGAAATCAAATGGATGGTCCTTGGCTAATTGAGTATGCAGTTGCTTATGACTTGGAATGGACTATGAAGTTCTCGTACGTTTCTTATGATGGCATGGTTTATGCGGTGTGTTGTGTAGGATTGAGATTTACGTGAGCGGGATCACAATTTTGTTTTGGAAGGGAAGGTCATAAAATTCGTAAGCAGCATGGACGGTTTCAGATGACTAGGTAAATGATATTACTATTTGGTATGGCTTGATAAGAGTATACATTTCCGAAGGGGCAATGTGTTTTGCTGTATGGATACTTCACTAGTACTGCGACACTCTTCTGGTTGATCGACTGCTGATATTCAAATTTTTCTAAGTGACACGAAAGAATTTTAGAAGTATTCCTTATAGGATGATCGTGTATGAGAGATGTGTTAGACATTCTGGCGGTGGAGTTGGGATCAGATATGGTGATTCGTGTGTTCTATGGATTTGGAGACTGAGAGTTCACAAGAGCAGATTATTTCATGGTTGTGGACTGTGAAGTCATGGCCGAAGCTAGCCAGATGATAGTATGTGTTATGATTCAGTCAATTGTAGGATTTTAGAGGTTTATTTATCTATTTGTGGGTGCTCGGAGTTGATTTGGTGGTTCATTGGTAGTCCCAATTAGGATGTGTATTCTACACCGAGTTAAATTGGTTGGCTCCATAATGCTATTATTGAGGGATATGTCATTAGGTTATTGCTGAGCTTATTCGTGTTCTGGAAATGTCTGTGAGTTACTCTTCTATGCTACGAGAAGTTGTGATTCGTTGGTTTTAGGCACACATGGTGCGGTTCTATTATGGTCTTATAGCAGAGTTTGAGCAAGATGAGCAATTGGGTATTGCATGATTGAGGGCGTATTGGTTAGGTTCTTTTGGGTTTTGTGTGGCGTTGTGTCATCTGCTTCTCCATGGTTATGGTAATGCACTTTGGGTACTTGATGTCGAATTTTGCGTGGCTATTGATTTTGAGCAGGCTGGCTCGAGGTATATGATATGGATCAGCGTTTGGATGGAGTCGCGCATTGCAGCGGAGTTATGTTGAGGTATGATCCCTTGTGTTAGATTCGTGTATTTTGGTCCTACGATGGGTGATAAGTTCTTAGCATTGCGTTGTGGTGGTACTTATTGAGCTTGTGGGACAGTTCTCTCGTCTGAGTCATTTTGTTTTCATGATTGAGTACATTTGTAATATTGCTTATTGGTGCACGGATTGCACGGGTTGTGGCTTTAGATTGTATGGGTGTGTCATGTCACTAGAGTGGTCGTGTTGGATGAGATGAGGTCATTGGACCTAGAATGGATACTATCGGAATTGATTACAGCATGGTTGGAAGGATAATATTGATAGTCGGCTTAGAAATTTGCTATAGCTCTTGTCGAAGGAGAGGGAGTTTCATGACTGGTTGATCTGATGAATGGTTATGAGTTCTGCGTGTTTCTTTCATCATCGGCAGTGTACGAAGGTTTTAGAATGGAGTCTTGTTTGATATGAGGTTTATTACTGACATTTGGTTGTTTTGAGCAGCTACTTTGATTAGAAATCATTGCTACAAATATCTATGTTATGTGTTATATCATGCGATTGTATATCGGGTTATGGTTGTGGCCTGGTACATCTTGTTCAGACTTATACAGGGTGTAGGTTGCGAGATTCAGATCTTATGAGAAAATCCGGATGATGGAAATTGGACTCTAAGGCTTGTGGGCTAGGTTGAATTGAGAAATTTCAGTTATGTTGTGTTATCGGAAATGTATGGGATAGGGTGATGTGGGATCACCCCTGGGTATGTGCATGGTAAGGTTACACGGCGGTTAGATGGTTTTGGGAACAACTCTTGGCACGTTCAAGGACGAACGTATGTTTAAGTGGGAGAGAATGTACCGACGCGACCGGTCGTTTTGAGCATTTGCACTTCGCTCGGTAGTTTAAGGGTGTGAGTAGCTCCATTTGATGTATTTGGACCTGTATGAATCATCGGTTTTTGTTTTCAGGTTATTCGGGACTGATTTAGAAGAATGATTCTCAACTAGGGAGCTTTAAATTTGAAAGAGTTGACCAAGTTTGACTTTTTAGCATTTGACCTCAGATTGAAATTTTGATGGTTATGTTAGCTCCGTTGGGTGATTTTGGACTTAGGAGCGCATCCGGATTGTGATTTGGAGGTCTGTGGTTGAATTTGGTTCGAAGTAGCGAAAGTTAAAATTTTGGAAAGTTTGACCTCGAGTGTTATTCCCTATGTTTTTGTACGTGAAAGTACATCGTAAGTCAATTGATGTAAGCTCAGAAATGAGATCCTGTTTGAAAGTATATGAAGTGATTTAATGTTGTTACACCCCGTACTTCAGACATCATTGTCATTACAGGATTATCTAATGTATGCTAATAAAGGACGAAATCTTTCTACAAGGATAAGAAAGGTTTATCGAGGTCTTAAGTAAGTTGAGATGAATATGAGACTTGTTAATCATGATTTCAATGAGTTTAAAGTCATGATATGACTAAATATGATGTTTGGATATGAAATATAAAGTTTGGGAAAAGTCGGATTTAAGTTACGGAAAAATTGAGCTAAGATTTGCTTTGTAACGAGCCGTTTTGAGAAATTAATTCGTAAGCTTTATGATGTCATTTTGGGACATATATTATACCAAAATAAATGTATTTGAACCTAGTTTCCAACGGTCCAAAGTCGGGTCGCAAAGTCACGTCGCCGCACTTCGGAGAAACTGGCAGGTTTATAGGCCATGTTGCGAAGCAGTTTGCTCCCAATATATTGAGAGTTTACAGGTAGATCGTTATATGGAATTAAAGCCCCATGTGTCTAGTTTCTAAAGCTGCAAACTGTTTATCAATACGATATCGGTGTAGAGAGATATTTGCGTTTTTCCGAGACTGCATAGGAGGCCCCTATGGGACCCACTTGGTCGTGGCCCGACCTTCACTTATTCTTATCACATTTCTGGGATGAGCTTTGCTCATTTTTTGTCCTCCTTCCAGACTCACACTCTCCAAACCCTCCCAAACAGTTCCCCAAAGGCTCCAAACAAATTCCAAAGGAATACACCATAATCAAACATCCAAAGTTAGCCTAAGTGAAGACGAGAGTCTCTATGGTGTCGTGATGTGATTAAGGGTGGTTGTAAGATAAGGGAAGCTTTGGTTTGAGTTTTTCCAGATTCTTTAAGGTATGTATAACACCCTATTTCTTGGGATTAATATTACCTATGTGTTGGTTAAGTTATTGGATGAAGATTACAAGATAACACTTGAAAGGGAAAGAGTTGTTGTTATCTTTTGTTGGGTTGTTTTAAGGCTATATATATATATAAATATATATATATATATATATGTTGTTATGGCTAAAATTTTAAGTTGTATCTACTGCCTAAGGTAAGTAAATCATGTTCTTGGTTGTACTTAAGGTTAATCACGTGTTGTTTGAATTGTTTCAGTTAAACTCTTCAAGATAGTAATTGACACGGCATAAGGAATCATTATCTTTTTTTTTTGTGGGCTGTGTTGAGGCCATATATATGGTTTGTTGTGGCTGGAAATTGTTATAAATAGATTGATTATGTTGTGGCTGCTATTGTTAAGCTTATCTATGTGCTAATTCAATAGATTGAAGAAGATAACATGAAAAATAAGAGGTTGACGATAAAGGTTAAGGTGCTAGGCATTTAGACTATTTTGAAGATTATTCTTATAATGTTTTGGGATGAAAATGATATGGTAAGAATAAGTATGATGTTATATAAGTTATAGGCAGATTAATGGAACAAGGAATTAGATTAAATTATATTTTATTAATTCTAAATCGAGCTTGCCGCTCAAAATAGTTGTTGAAGTAATCAGAGAGTTTATTGTGAATTATATTGTTGTTGTTTGGGCTGTTTGGTGACTTTTAGTAACTCATGGAATATAGTAAAAACATGGGAGGTGCTGTCCGTTTTCTTGTATAATATTGGTTTTAAAATATGAGAGTTACAATGCTTATATGATGACGACGAAGTCGGGTTACTCATTGTAGACATAATAAGAACATATTGATCTTAACTGACGATTGGAAATTCCGACATTGCCAAAGTAACAGTCTTAGCATGGCAATTTAGGACGACATGATATGTGGATAGCCAGTCCATGCCCAGGATAATCTCGAAGTCAGTCATATCAAGCAGCAGAAGATCTGCTCTAGTCTTATAACTACAGAATATAACGACACAGGACCGATAGATCTGATTCCCAACAACATAATCGCCCACAGGAGTGGACACATAAACAGGAGTACTCAAGGACTCTCGAGAAACTACCAATAAATGAGTAAATAGAGAGGACACATATGAATACGTAGATACTGGATCAAATAATACGAAGGCATCTTTGCTGCAAACAGAAATAATACCTGTAATCATTGTATCTAAGGCCTCTACATCTGGTCTGGCCAAAAAAACATAGAACCGGGCTGGAGCGCCACCTGGCTGGCGTCCACCTCTATGAAGGCCCCTGCCCACCTACCCTCCACCTCTAGGTGGTCAGACATCTAGTGGAGTAACAGGTGCAGTAATCATAGGCTCCTGACCCTGCTGCACTGGTCTACCCCAAAGCCTGGGGCAGAATCTCCACATGTGACTGGGATCCCTGCACTCGTAACAACTCTTCGGTGTGATGGGCTGCTGACTAGAAGTCTGACCCTGGGGAACTGAATACCCATTGGAAGAACCCTGAATAGCTGGTGGGCGATAAGAACTCTCTGGCATAACACTGAAATAAGGTCACACTGGGGCACCCCGAGGAGGCGGTGGTGCTGGATATGGGGGTCTGCTGGACTACCCTCTCACGAACTGACCTCTACCCCCAGACGGAGCACCTCTGAACTCTCCAGAATATCTAAATCGCTTATCCCTCATAACCTGTTCTCGGCTGCGCTGACCCTCAATCCTCCGGGCTATCTCCACAACCAACTCATAAGAAGTCCCCATCTCAACCTTTCGGGCCATAGTGGCCTGAATGCCAGTATGTAAACCCGTAACAAAACTCTACACTCTATCCGGCTCAGTAGGGAGTATCATAAGTGCATGGCGAGATAACTTAGAGAACCTCACCTCATAATCAGTAACTGACATCTGACCCTGCTAGAGCTGCTCAAACTAAAATTGCAACTCTTCCCTCTGGGAGGATGGAATATACCTATCCAGGAAAGTACGAGTGAACCTGTCCCAAGTCATGGGAGAAGAATATGCCGGTCTTCCAAGAAGATAAGACTTCCACCATCTACGGGCTCTGCCCTCCAGCTGAAAAGTAGCAAAGTCTACCCCATGAGACTCCAATATCCTCATGTGATGCAGTCTGTACCTGCACCGATCAATGCAATCCTGGGGATCCTCATGATTCTAACCCCCAAAGACAGGAGGATGTAGTCTAGTCCATTGGTCCAATAGCTTCTGAGGCTCGGCGGTCGCATCTGGTCTGAGCTCAGGTGTAGCTGCTTCCACTGGTTGGACTCCACCCACGGGTAGTGCACCCTGGGTCTTATATACAGCAGCTGCCTGCCCATGAGCCTGTGCGGTAGGGGTTTGTGCTCCCCCGCCCGTATGAGATGTGACTGGGTCTGCCGGAAATAAACCGGCCTGAGTCATAGTGTCCATGAACCACAACATACGGCCCATGACCTCCTGGAATCCTGATGCAGACATGAAATCCACCGGAGCTGGTTCTGCTACGAGCACCTCACCCTGTTCCTCAATAATAGGATCCTCTGTTGGACCCACTGGTGGCAAACCTGGAACAACCCTGGGACGTCCTCTTCCCCTATCACGGGCTGGAGCCCTTCCTCGGCCTCTGCCTTGGCCTCTAACAACAGGGTGAGCAGCTCTTCCCTAGTCTGGAACCTCATTAGAGCGCATTCTCATCATCTATGAGAGAATAGAGAAAGATATTTAGTACTACATTATTAGCACGATGGGAGATTAAGAAAGGTAGTTATCCTAACACCCTATAGCCTCTTGAAGATAAGTACTGACGTCTCCGTACTGATTCACAAGACTCTATTAGGCCTGCTCATAAATCATGAGACCTACGTGAACCTAGTGCTCTAATAACATGTTATCACGACTCAAATTCACCTATAGGTTGTGATGGTGCCCAACATACCAACTAGGCAAGCCAACTAATGATTTAAACATATATTCATTTTTTTAAAACTTATCCGAGTAATAAAACTCGGAGTACTTGCAAAAATTAAGACAATGTGAGAAATAAGATAAATTAAAACCTAAGTAAAATAATTAAATCCAAAAATTCTACTATTGTGTGCCAAGACCTGGTGTCAAGAGTATATAAGCATCTAGTAGATTACACAAAATTCTAAATACTGTCTGAAATAAAATAGACAGAATACAAATATAAGAAGAGGCACTAGTTGCTGCAGAACGGCTTAGAAAGGCAGCTCACCACTAAACCTATGGATAACGTGGGTGCGCTTCCGATAGGTACTCCGATAGTACCTATCTCAGATCCTGCACAAAAAGTACAACAAGCATAGCATGAGTATGTAAACAACATGTACCCAGTAAGTATCAAGCCTAATCTCAAAGAAGTAGTAACGAGAGGTCGACTTTGACACTCACTAAGGGTCAATAATATCATAATAGAATATAATTAATTAAACATGATTTTTAGGTGAACAACAATAATTTTATTAACAAGCAGAAACAATTAATTCATTAAATGTCAATAATTTCTAATTTACAAGCTACAATTAAAATATCAAAGTATCGTGTAATTATTATTATTATTAGACACGATTTCTTCCGAGGTCGTACAGCTCGATCCAGAGTGTCGGGTACACTGTCGAGGGACGTGTGACGTGATCCATAGATGCATCTATACTGCCGAAGCATTCGTCCCGCTCCACAAGAAAGGAGGACATTTTGTTATGAACCTCCGAAATGAGAAGTTATTATAATATTAACACATAGGATGTTCAATCTCTATTAACAATTCAATAATTTACACAAAATTTCAAGTATATGAAGTTTCGCTCTTTTATTATTTCCTCAAACAATTTGCAATATAATTACAGTAATTTAATTAAATAAAAGGATCAATTATCACAAGTAATTTATGATTTGAGTCTTAAACTACCCGGACATTAACATAATTAGTAGCTACGCACGGACTCTCGTCACCTCGTGAGTACGTAGCCCCCACAATTAGCAACAATTATTAATATGAATCACTTACGTGTAAATTCCCTCTTACAAGGTTAGTAAAGAGTCTTACCTTGTCTTAAAGCCCACTTCCCGATCAAAATGTCGCAAAAAATCTCAATTCGGTGCCGAAAAATCCGAAACTATCCAAAAGTTATATAAAATAATTAATACATGCTCAAAATTTCGAAATTAGACTATTAAATAAATTACCCTATCCAAAAATGATAAATTCCTAAAATTCACCCCATGCCCACGTGCCCGGATTCCGAAACTCTTTGGAGGAAATCGTTACCATAACCTCAAGAACTCAAATATACAATTTCCATCCAACTCCATAAACATTTTCGTGGTTAAAATCTCATTTTTATACAAATCTAGGTTTTTCCTCTAACCCTAGACTTCCATGATTTATAGGTTATAATCTACCCATAATCTATGTATTTAACTCAAAGTGTGTAGAATTAACTTACCTTCAAGTTGCTAGTTGAAATCCCCTCTCAAAAAGCTCCATAATCGCCCAAAGATGGAGGAAACACGGACAAAAATGACTGAGCCTCGCCCACTTTTTATCATCCTGTCCAACAGTCATTTCCAAACTTGCGGAGGCTTAGCTGCACCCGCGGAGAAAGCCTCGCAGGTGCGCAATTATCCATTTGGCTTAAATAACCGTACGGAGCTATTCTCAGGCTCGGTATTCCAAACAGACTTCAATTACTCCAACACCTACTCCAAACCAAATTAAAAGAACATTAAACCTTCATATAGTTGATTCTTACTATAAAGCTCTGAAACGCTCCCGGGTTTTCCAAAAACCCGATTCGAACATACGCCCAAGTCCAAAATCATCATACAAATCTATTGGAACCGTCAAATCCCGATACCGGGGTCATTTTCTCAAAATGTTGACCGAAGTCCAACTTGGGCTTTTAAAGCCAAATAAAATAACTAAGTGTTCCGATTTCAACCCGAACACTTCCAAATCCCGAACCGACTATCCCCCTAAGTCATAAATTAAATAAAAGCATGTACGAGGAGTTTTATTTAGAGGAACGGGATTTTAAAAGTCAAAATGACATGTTGGGTCATTATAGACTCTATTCATAGAAGTACTAGGGGTGCCTATGTTCTTGATTCCCCATGTGTCCTATTATTATATCTTTTATTCATAGGTATCAGAAAAATACGTAAGTTGCTAAAGTTTATCCGAAGGCATATGGATCTTATGACATTCCGAGAAATCTTACTGACTTACTTCATTATGCATTGCATTCATTTAAACATGTACATTGACCCATGACCATATGGTGTTATATACGCATATATTATATGTATATGGGATATGGGAAAAGGTTATGGCGTTATATACGCACCACCACCTGATCAGCTGGTATACATTGATGATTTCGCCCACAGTGGCTGAGATGATACGATGGGATGCCCTCAGAGGCTTGATGATGTTATGTACGCATATACCCATGCATGGTATGCCATTTATACGCACATGCATAATATTATAAATTTTTCATGATTCATAGAGCTATTCAAAATTACTGGTTGAATTCTTTATTTCATGTTTCTTTTATGTCTTTTATATACTACTGGAATGCCTTACGTACTCTGTACTTTATTTGTACTGACGTCCCTTTTGCCCGGGGACGCTGTGTTTCATGCCCGCAGGTCCCGATAAACAGGTTGAGAGTTCTCCTAGTAGGCTATAAGCTCAACGGAAGGTGTTTGGTGCAATCCACTTGCTCCGGAGTTGCTTATTTGGTCAGTATGATTTAGACATGTATTGATTAGTATGGCGGGGCTCTGTCCCGACCTTTATAACATTTATGTACTCATAGAGGCTTGTAGACAGATGTCATATATATGGACACTTGTATGGCCTTGTCGGCCTATATTTTGAGTATACAAATGATTATGTCGTCCTTATAGGCCTGTATGTCACGGGTATAAGTTTGTATTACATGTTGGGTCATCCTATGTCGAGTATTTCCTTTTGTTTTATTTTGGTTATCTCATGACGTCTCTTCTGGCCCATTTACCCATGATTGTATGATAAGAAAAATATGTTACTTTGGTACTCGGTTGTGTTAGGCACCAGGTGCCCATCGCGTCCCTGCGGTTTGGGTCGTGACAAAAGTGGTATCAAAGCAGTTCTGTCCTAGAGAGTCTACAAGCCATGTGTAGTAGAGTCTTGTTTATGGGTATATTTTGCACCACACTTATAAGTAGGAGACTACATGGCATTTAGGACTGTCACTCTTTCTTCTTACTCTAGATCTTGTGGTAGAACTCAGTTGTAAGAATTCAAACTCCTATATTTTATTTTATTCGTAATACAACGACACCTACATCCAGAAAGACAGTTGGTAAGAGATTGAATATGGTTGTGGAAGAGTTGAGTTAGAGGAACTCGATTTTGCATCATGCTTATTATGAGTAAATATGAGGTCTTCAACAGATCATGTGTGTACTAAGATGTGTAAGCTTCTTGATAAGGAGACCTAAGGCAAGAATATCTATCCACCTATATGGTAAAAAAGAAATAAGGGAATCAGAAGGTAGATACAAGTTTCGACAAGTAGAAGAAGCAAGATGAAGAAGGGCACGAGGTACCTAATTAATAAAGATTATCAGTATTTGCAATTCAGTCAGAGAAATACAAGCATTATGAATTAATTTCAATAGTATCAGAGATATATACAACTGACCACATCCGTCTCAATTATGCCCTATGTGAGCTAACATATATAGTTTTAGAGAAGGATGGGATGTCAGGATCCAGCTGAGGTTAGAGTAACCCAAAATTGTGGATGGATTGTTATCATTGGCTAATATTTCTGAAGGATAGTGCAAAATATGGTAATAGTTCTCCTTGCGAGACATCCAGGTGGTGCACTCTAGAATTGTATAGTCAGATATGAATACCGGAATGTTCAGAAATTTCAGAAAATAGGTAGTGGAATCCTAAAAGAGATAAATATTTACCTTAGTATGACTCGAGCCCCTAGTAAACAAAAAGGAGAATGTTAGGCATCCCGAAGAGCCAGTGAGATGAAGCAAGGGGAGCTAAAAGTGAAAGAACATTTTGTTGAAGTTTTCAGAATAAAGTGGTAGACAAAAATATTATTCGGAGAATAAGAAAAGAGTAAATGAAGCATCATGAGTAAGATGTGATAAATGAGTGAAAACAGTAAATCAAAATATGACAGGATGATGGGTCTATAGTCTAGTGAAGGAAAAGACAAGAGGTGACAGGCCTTGAGGCAATAAAAGAGTATAAGCCATAAAGCCATATCCCCATTTCGAGAAATGAGTTGGTGACTCCAACGTGATTACCAGAAAGAAAAGTTAGACCCCCATAGTAATAGAAATCTGTATGGGCTGGTGAACAATATACAATGAATATGAATTAAGGACCGAATGATTTGACAATAGTCGGCATCATGTGAATTTTAGAGATCACGTTCCGATGATAATAGAATGGACAACAAAAGAATAACCTTTAAAAGTCATTCAGGAAGACGCTTCCCTAAAGCAAGCACGGTGAGCAGAGTTAAGCTTAAGGGACTAAGTGTGCCAGTTACACTAAGTGTCACCTTTGTGCGTAAGAAATTCAATTATCCCTAGTATTAAAGGGTTACCGCGAGGCGAGTAAAATGTCAGTAAAGATGTGAAAAGACACCAAAGATGAAGAGGTAACTATGGAACAGTAAAGGAAGAATGTGGTAAAAAGGTGAAAGGAATGCGATTGCATCTATTCAGATCCTACAGATATGATATAACTCCAGAACATTATGCAAGAATGACATCGTAGAGAAGAAGTAAGGGTTCCGCACCCGATGATATTGATAAATAAGTGGGAATGAACACTTGATACATAAGGAGCTCGTACAAGAGGTAAGTTAATACAAAGGACATAACCCAAAGAGGGGTTACGCAGAATATAGATATGAGAATAGACCAACGAGTAGTCTGTAGTTGATTCAGGAAGAGTCTAGTTATGGCTAGACAAGAGGATATAAATAAATCAACAGATCATGCAAGATAAATGTAGTGAACCCCAGCATAAGGAATTCAGTCTCGCAGATACGAGATCACAATTGTTGAAAACTTTTCAGATAGGAGTTGGGGTAGTTAAAGGTATCGTATACGTGTTACGGAAATTAAAGAGAGTTCCACTGGGGAGACATTCAAAATTTCAGTTAAGAAGTAACCCTACGAGCACAAGGGCGTGGAGGAATATAACTAAGGATAATTATAGACGAGTAAGAACATCAAAAACATTCTTTCGGGTGTATGATGTAATAAGCTCGCAGCTTTACAGGAGTCAAAGGGTCTGCCTTAAGTACTACAAAAAAAGACTAGCTGAGGAAATAAGGAAAAAGGCTTCAAATTAAGCATAGTGAATAACGAATAAATGGTCTTGTAATAACAGTCTCACAACAATATTGTATGCACTCCATAAGAAAGTGTTTCCTATCATGGCAAATGAACGGGAAGAAAAAAAATCAAAAGGTGATATTTGAGATCATATGAGTTACAGGAAATTCCAGTATTCATGGGCAATGAGATAAGCCAAGTATTCATGCAACAAGTGGCAGAACGACCAAGAAAAGTAATTGCTTACATTTAAAGACAACTGAGAAGGCACGAAAGGAAATCTATGGTGCTAGCAATTTAAAGGAAGATTGCGAGTAGTATAAACAGATGTGTGTAAGTCGCAAGCTAAAGTATGATAGAGCGACAAGGTTTAGGTAGCCAAGAGTAAGGTTATGAAAATGTGAGTGAGAAGGTGACGAAAACAGGTAAGGCCTCGAGATTAAGCCCATCAAAACAAGAGAGCTGATGGTTGCCATGAGTTATAGAAAGCTCGGTACATTCTAAACGAACTCAGAGGGGTCTAAGAATAGGAGCAATTAGAAGAGATGAAATGCATCTCTGGTAGTAGAATAAGGGTGTAATGGTGATAGGTAAGAGGATGACGTTTAGGCCTTTGATTGAGTAATGATTTAAAGAAAAGAGATTTCATGAATGGCACAGTATTAGAATATCCCCATAAGATGAATCATGTTGGGATGATATGAAGCATAGTTATTGAAGTATAGTATCACCCCTAGGTGGATCAGGAAAATCACTTCAGATGTTCCCCGATGAGACGTGAGCCCTAGTGACAATGTATTACGTCAGAGGCGATGGTTGGAGCTAGTGAAAGACTATGATATTGATATTTTATACCATCCAGGGAAAGCAAATGTAGTAGTTGATGCCCTCAGCCGTAGATATATGGGTAGCCTATCATATTTCCAGCCAGATAAGAGTGAGATAGCTTGTATTTGATTACTAGATTCAGGTGGTACCGGAGTTACTATCCAGGACATGGCAACATCCTCTTTGGTAACTGAAATGAAGGAATGTCAGTATGAAGATCCTGTGCTAGCACATCACAAAGATACAACCCCTCAAAAGGAGAAGACGCCATTTGAGATTACAGGAGATGGAGTCCTCAAATATCGAGGTCGATTATGTGTTACTAATGTGGCAGGGTTTCACCAGCAGGTTATGGGATAAGCTGTGAGAGAGTAACCTAGCGTTGTGTAGCACACCTTGGTAATAATAAGCTGAAGTAAGTGTTATAGTATAGTACGACCTACCTACATGCACTAAAGCCATAAGGATAGATAAGCAAGTATATAGCAATAGTGGTACATTCAACAACGTACCAAGCGAAGAACTTCAGTGCACCTATATATGCCCCGAGGGGCATCTTGTCATAGTTTTGTATATGTTCATAAAGTGAGGCCTAGAGATTGGCTAAAAGCTAGACGAAAAAGGATAGAAGAGTCGCATAGGCGCACATACAAGGACAAAGTCGTACAGATTGCATCACAGAAGGAAGTCAAAGTTACGAGATTGGAAAAATTCTAACCACAAGTCGTGAGGTGAGAAGAAGCCTAAAGAGGAGAATACACTGGTCTTTTAATTTATTCACAGAAAAACTACCTAGATGGAAAGGACAATATTAAAGTATTCGCAAGATCTACAGGTTATGAGACTGATAAGTACATCGGTCAACATTCGAGGACGAATGTTCCAAAAGGGGGAATGATATTACACCTCATGTTTTTGTACGTGAAAGTACGTCGTAAGTCAATTGATGTAAGATCGGAAATGAGATACTCTATGAAAGTATATGAAGTGATCTAATGTTGTTACACCCTGTACTTTAGACATCACTGTCATTATAGGATTATCTAATGTAAGCTTAAAAAGGACAAAATCTTTCTACAAGGATAAGAAAGGTTTACCGAAGTCTTAAGTAAGTTGAGATGAATATGAGACTTGTTAATCATGATTTAAATGAGTTTAAAGTCATGATATAACTATATATGATGTTTGGATATGAAATATAAAGTTTGGGAAAAGTCGGATTTAAGTTACGGAAAAATTGAGCTAAGATTTGCTTTGTAACGAGTTGTTTTGAGAAATTAATTCGTAAGCTTTATGATGTCATTTTGAGACATATATCATTCCAAAATAAATGTATTTGAACCTAGTTTAAAATGGTCCAAACCATTTATTCATCCGATATCGGGGTATAGAAATATAAATTTTTAAAGTAGGGTCGCCAAGTCACGTCGCCGCACTACAGAGAAACTGGCAGGTTTATAGGCCAGGTTGCGAGGCAGTTTTCTCTCAATATATTGAGAGTTACAGGTAGATATTTATATGTAATTAAATCCCCATGTGTCTAGTTTCTAATGATACAAACCGTTCATCAATATGACATCGGTATAGAGAGATATTTGCGTTCTCGAGACTGCGTAGGAGGCCCCTATGGGACCCGTTTGGTTGGGGCCCGAACTTCACTTATTCTTATCTTATATTTGGGATGAGCTTTGCTCATTTTTTGTCCTGCTTCCATACTCACACTCTCCAAACCCTTCCAAACAGTTCCCCAAAGGCTCCAAATAAATTCCAAAGGAATACACCATAATCAAACATCAAACGTTGACCTAAGTGAAGAAGAGAGTCTCTATGATGTCGTGATGTGATTAAGGGTGGTTGTAAGATAACAGAAGCTTTGGTTCGAGTTTTTCCAGATTATTTAAGGTGTGTATAATACTATATTTCTTTGGATTAATATTATCTATGTGTTGGTTAAGTTATTGGATGAAGATTACAAGATAACACTTGAAAGGGGAAGAGTTGTTGTTATCTTTTGTTAGGTTGTTTTAAGGCTATATATATATGTTGTTATGGCTGAAATTTTAAGTTGTATCTACTGCCTAAGGTATGTAAATCATGTTCTTGGTTGTACTTAAGGTTAATCATGTGTTGTTTGAGTTAAAATTTCAAGATAGTAATTGACATGGCATAAGGAATCATTATCTTTTTTTGTGGGCTGTGTTGAGGCCATATATATGGTTTGTTATGGCTGAAAATTGTTATAAATAGTTTTATTATGTTGTGGCTTCTGTTGTTAAGCTTATCTATGTCCTAATTCAATAGATTGAACAACATAACATGAAAAACAAGAGGTTGACGATAAAGGTTAAGGTACTAGGCGTGTGGACTATTTTGAAGATTATTCTTATAATGTTTTGGGATGAAAATGATATATTAAGAATAAGTATGATGTTATATAAGTTGTAGGTAGATTCATGGAAAAAGAAATTGGATTAAATTATATTTTGTTAATTGTAAATCGAGCCTGCAGCTCAAAATGGTTGTTGAAGTAATCAGAGAGCTTATTGTGAATTATATTGTTGTTGTTTGGTGACTTTTAGTAACTCATGGGATATAGTAAAAACATGGGAGGTGCTGTCCGTTTTCTTGTAGAATTTTGGTTTTGAAATATGAGAGTTACAATGCTTATATAATGAAGACGAAGTCGGGTTACTCATTGTAGACGTAATAAGAACATATTGATCTTGATTGACGATTGGAGAGAAGATTGCAAAGGTATGTTGAGGCTATCTATTCTTTCCTTTAGGCATGATCCATATGACACAAACGAAACATACAACCGAGGAACTTTCATAAATGACTCTATTCATAGAAGTTCTAGGGGTGCCTATGTTCTTGATTCCCCATGTGTCCTATTATTATATCTTATGTTCATAGGTATCAGAAAAATACGGAAGTTGCTAAAGTTTATCCGAAGGCATATTGAACTTATGACATTCCAAGAAATCTTACTGACTTACTTCATTATGCATTGCATTCATTTATACATGTACATTTACCCATGACCAGATGGCGTTATATATGTGTATATTATATGCATATGGGATATGGGAAAAGGTTATGGCGTTATATACGTACCACCACCTGATCAGCTGGTATACTTTGATGATTTCGCCCACAGTGGCTGAGATGATATGATGGGATGCCCTCAGAGACTTGATGATGTTATGTACGCATATACCCATTCATGGTATGGCAGTTATACGCACATGCATGGCATTATAAATATTTCATGATTCATTTATGTACTCTTAGAGACTTGTAGACAGATTTCATGTATATGGATACTTGTATGGCCTTGTCATCCTATGTTTTGAGTGTACAAGTGATCATGTCTGCCTTATAGGCCCGTATGTCACGGGTATAAGTTTGTATTACATGTTGGGTCGTCCTATCTCGAGTATTTCCTTTTGTTTTATTCTTGTTATCTCTTGACGCCTCTTCTGGCCCATTTACCCATGATTTAATGATAAGAAAGATATGTTACTTTGGTACTCGGTTGTGTTAGGCACCGGCTGCCTGTCGCGGTCCTAAGGTTTGGGTCGCGATAGGGAGTAGAATTTTTGATATCAGGGTCATATTCTGATTCCGGATGTTGGAGTAGGTCTATAATATCAAATGTGACTTGTGTGCAAAATTTGAGGTCAATCGGACGGGATTTGATAGGTCTCAGCATCGGTTGTGGAAGTTTGAAGTTTCAAAGTTCATTGATTTCGAGTTGAGGTGTGATTCGTCATTTTGGTGTTGTTATATGTGTTTTGAGGCCTCGAGTAGGTCTGTATTGTGTTATGGAACTTGTTGGTATGTTAGGACGGGGTCTCGAGGGGCTCGGGTGAGCTTTGGACGAGGTTCGGATCATTTCATTGCATTTTTGGATTTTTGCTAAGCTGTTGGTTCTGGTGTGATCGCACCTGCGGCTGGTTTGCACAGGTGCAATGGTCGCAAAAGCGACAGAGGAGTCGCAAAAGTTGTAAAGGGGAGTTGGGCATGAGGATCGCAGGTGCGGGTGCTTAGACTGACCTACGCAACCGTAGATGCGGTTCAAGTGCGCAAAAGAGCGATCGCAGAAGCGGCTTAAAGACCGCAGGTGTGAGGGATTGTTAGGTTAGTTGTTTTCGCATAAGCGAAGTTTTACCGCAAAAGCGGTGGTCGCAGATCTGACAAATTGTCCGTAAATGCGGAATTGTTAGGCAGAAGCTATATTATCGAGGGTTTTGGTTCTTTCTTCATTTTGGGATCTATGGAGCCCGGATTGAGACAATATTTGGAGCAATTTTCATCACAAGGATTGGGGTAAGTGTTCTCTGCTTGGTTTTGGTAATATTTCATGACTCTACCTTCGTTTTTGGTAATTGGATTGTGAATTTTAAAGAGGAAATTGGGGTTTTTGTCCTAAAGTTTTATAATATGAATTTTTTAGTTTGAACATCGAATTGGAGTCGAATTTGAGTGAAACTAGTATGGTTGGACTCGTAATTGATTGGGTTGTCGGGTTTTGTGAGATTTGTTGGGTTCCGAGGTACGGGCCCGGGTGTCATGTTTTGCCAATTTTTGGTTTTGATTAAGGATTCGATCTTTATCATTTGGAATTGTTTCCTTGGGCTTTATTTGATATATTTGAGTTGCTTTTGTCTAGTTTTGAGCCGTTCGGAGGTCGCTACGCGCGTGATGGCATTTTTAGAGCATCGCTTGGCTTGCTCGACATTGGTATTGGTTTGTTCGAGGAATGAAACTCGTTACGGGCGTGTGGGTATGCACCATGTGAATTGGGACTCTGTTGCTTCTATGGCACTGTATATTTGTCCTACTTTGTTGATATCCGTGTTTCCACCATGTGATAAAGTAGTTAAGCTACCAATCACGCTAGATATCATGTTTGGGCATTATGCCGATACTTTTTGGACCATAGTGATCGTTTCTTACAGTTATCTCACTGATTTCATTGATATTTTGTAATCAGTCATATCCATGCATTCATACCATAACTCAGTCTCAGATATTATTTATCGATACATCATATCATTGTTGTCGGGCTAGTATCAGGACAATGTAAGCTCGTGAGTGAGACTGGAGAGATTGATGACTGAGTGAGGCCGAGGGCCTGAGTGAGAGTGGCATTTTTGGGATCGGGTTGCATGCCGCAGCATATTATATTGATTATATTTTATGGGATCAGGCTGCACGCCGCAGCGATATATTCATTATATTTTATGGGATCGGGTTGCACGCCGCAGCGATATATTGATTACATTTTATGAGATCAGGCTGCACGCCGCAGCGATATAGCGTTTGGGCTGAAGGAGCCCCTCCGGAGTCTGCACACCCCCAATGAGCGCAGTCGACTATAAATATGTTGATCGGGCTGCATGTCGCAGCCGGTATTGCACAACATTGAGTAATTGAGTGTGCTGAGCATTGAGCGTAGTGAGAGAGGATGCGAAACAGTGAGATTGAGTACTATGAGAGTGTAAGTATACGATCTCATCAACGAGATGCATTGCATTTGATATGCGTACCTGAGATACATGCATAGAGATGCATTTCCTTCTGCTACCCAGTTTTGGGACATTTATGATTTTACGTGTTTCTTGAAATGTAGGCATAGAGACGTACTTTCCTCATACTATTTGAAAATGAAACATCTTTCTTATTGTTGAAAGGATTCTTTTGGGTAAAATCACAGTTTTCAAACTTACTCGTATTGTGGCATATTCGGTAAAAGATTTGAGTTTTCACTAAGATACCTCTTTTATTACCTGTATTAAGTTGTTATGAACTGTTATGGAATATTGGTATTGTACCTGACCTTGTGTTAGCTCGTCACTACTTTCAACCTAAGGTTAGGTTTGTTACTTACTGAGTACATGGGGTCGGTTGTACTCATACTACACTTTTGCACCTTGCGTGCAGATGTTGGCTGCTGATGTTGCTGTGATCGATGGAAGGTGGATTGAAGATGTACTTGCATCCCGGTTGTAGCTGTCTCTTGTTCGTGGTAGCCTTAGATCTATAAAACTCTGTCTATGTACTTTTCAAACAGACGATGTATTTATTTCATTTCCAATTTGTGAATTCTATTCTTAGAAGCTCATGATTTGTACTACCAGTACTTGGAAAATATATAAAATTCAGTAAATTACTATCATTTATTTGTCTTGTTAATATCATTGGAATCAGATAGTTACTAGTTGGCTTACCTAGCGGGTTGGGTTAGGTGCCATCACGACTAGTGGATTTGGATTCGTGACAGCATAGAATTGATCACTATAGTTTTGGATAGAACATAGCCTAAGGAAACAATACCTAGGAGTCAGAAACATTTGATATTACCAAAGATGTATTTTTCGTACGACTCATGCTTATGACTAAGAAGATATGATATATTAAATGAGAACCAATAGCAACTGATATTGAATTTTAGGAAATGATTTTAAGTTGTTCAGATTTATTTAAATCAGAACTAGAAAGTACCACATTAGTAAGTTACTATAAGAAGCAGTTATTATTGTGAGAAATAAGATATGACAATTCCCCCTTAGGTTATGTGACTAAGTGTTTACCTCGGATGTTTATAGTCTGAGTCTAAATTGTATAAAACGTTTGGGCTTAGATATTCCAATTTCATTTAAGACAGGTGAGATATCCCTAAGTGTGATCTATGTACATAGTTGACGAGCACAAAACATGACACAAAATTATTGCTCACTAGTCAAAGATAGTATAGTTAAATTATCGTCTCTACGGGGGTTGGATTTAAACAACGCTTTAGTAATTTCTGGTTTAACTCCTATTTAGGATGATCAAAACATGAATTGGAATGATTATGTACTACGACTAACTACTAAAGTAAAGGAATTGATAATTGACTACAACAAACTAGAGATTAGCAGAGTTGGTTTCTTATCAATGTGAGGAATAAGGGTAATGACATGATAGGTGCAAGATAGCTATTTGGGATCTAACTCTAGTTTAATTCACTCTAGTGTTCTAATGATTCTCAAGAATTCACTCGATGATTAGTTCAAACGTGTAGTCAAGACTTCTCTCTCAGTTAGATCTTAACTCTACAAGGTGAACTAATATAGGCTCTGTGAAAATACGCAAGCACGCGTTAATGGATTAGTTTTCAGGAAAACGTCTCTCAGATATTCTCCTAACTTGATTTAATCAACAATTCAACAAGCTCTTGAGAATCACTAAATTAAACCAAATAAAATAATGCAAAGATAATCAACAACATATTCCTATTTCGATTAAATAAACCGGTGAATAAAATTGCAACAATTCAAAACTTCATAAACGAATTCAAGCAAGAACTAGAGTTAAAATCCACAAATATTTATCAAAACACCATATTCGTCAAACCCTAAGGGAAACTACTACATAATCATGGAAGAAGTCATCATAAATATAATTAAAGAGAAAGAAAACATCGATCTAACGTTACAATCCAAACTCCCCTATTGAATTGATGAAAAGATGATGAAATTCTGTGTCTTGTAGCCTCCATTGCTCTCCCAAAGCTTTCAAGGTCAAAAGTCCTCTAAAATTTGTGTTTTTGATGTATTTATACCATGTAGGAATGGGCCCGAACAAAACTATCCTTTCCAAACCGAAATGGGAAAAGTTGGGAGAGAAAATACACTACTGCGACACATTGGGCGGTGCACCATGTGCCACATTAGCGGGAAAGTTCAGAGGCCTATTATTTTCACTCTGCAGGAATTTGCATTAGCGCCATGTGCCCCGCTACGCATGGCGCGGCGCGGTAGTATAATTTTCTCAGAGTAATTTTGTTTTCTCACTTTTTGACATTTGTACTTGGTCCTTGACCCCCAAACGTGATCGCAGCTTAATTTCTTGGGCTTTTACTAAGACTTTAAAGCTCCAACTTCTTCAAATTAGCTCCAAACTATCTTAATAGCTCGGAAGCATTTCCTGCAAGGCATAAAACACGTAATAAGCGTAAATCACTATTATTTAAGCTCAACCACAAGTAAAATGCAGTGATTAGAGTACAAGCTATGACTAAAATACGGGTTTCTAGCCTACCATCAAACCCCCAAAACGTAAACCATTGCTCGTTCTCAAGAAATCAAACTGCACTTCACATAGAGACGACCTTCTTATCAAACAACTTCCCTAACGTATCATGCCGAGAATATTTAAAGCAGATTAAGCTCCCTATCATAACATCCTAGCCTCAAGACTCGACTCAAAAGCCCTATATATGTTTTTAAAAACCAGCTCACTTACTCTAACACAGAGGCTAAAGACATTACCTTTCCTCCGTAAATCGCCTTCCCTCACACCAAAGATACAGAGTAGTTCCACACACAATAAAATTCAAGAACAAATAGGAACTCAAGATAGAAAGAATTAACTCACTCTCAGAAATAAAATTCATACGCCACAGAGAATGTACCATAGGCTTGCCCGTAGTGTAATACTCTACTAATTAAGCTCATTCAGCCAAGGATCAAGAAGGACTTTATTTTGGTTGTAATGTAGGCTGCGGGACGGGTAGGATATAATTTGGATAATAGTGGCTACACCTCCTTGAACACTTTATTACATAAAATTTCACAACTTTAAACCCCACACTTATGTTGAACCAAACCCCAACCTTCATAACATCATAACATCAATCTCCCAATATCTTTAAGCACGGACAAGACGAGAACTACCACTAGCAAGGAATCAATTTTCTTTATAATATAAACAAACACCAACATTCTTTTTCTTTTTCTAGATTCTGATTTTCTCTTCTTCTTCTTTTTCAATTATCTACAAGATGCTCTCATAATTTTTTCAGACAGTGCACCTTTCTTATTCTCTATAGTTTCACTCAAAAACCTGATCATACCTCCACTTAACTTTTAACAAGCTCATAAAATATATCAAGTGCTTATAGAGAGGTAAAGGCTTCAAACAGATAGTCAATTCAAACAAAGGGGTCAGGCTTGCAGTTTGGTTTCCAAAGCAAATAGGATTACAGGCTCAAAAGGGCTAACTAGGATACTCAATAATTAGGCGGTTAACAAGCATATAATTGGCTCAACAAAGAAACGCATGTATTACTTCCTAGACTTAAAAATACTGCTATTTTGCTTTACAAACACACGGGGCAAGTTCTAGACATCAATGACATGCACAGAATATCAACAAATACCTCACGCGCACAGGGCACATAACTCACTTAGGATCGAATCTATCCCAAATCTCTAGTCAAAGCAGTTAAGCAAAATCAAGATTAACAAATTAAGGCACTATGAAAGAGTCAAGAACTGAGCCTAGGCGTCACAACTAAGG
Organism: Nicotiana otophora; assembly: GCA_000715115.1. NCBI lineage: Eukaryota > Viridiplantae > Streptophyta > Magnoliopsida > Solanales > Solanaceae > Nicotiana > Nicotiana otophora. Next base: position 53,375 of record AWOL01S0003586.1, read on the forward strand.
CACTCACCACTCTCATGCCACAACAAAGTTAGGAGCGGTTATCTCCATTTAACACCAGAGCACAGGACTTCCATATTCCTAACAAAAGAAAAACTAACTAAACCCGGTTCAAATCAAACCCTTGGAAAAGAACCACGGCACAAAGAAAAATCAAGGGGGAATTGTTACACTAAAAAAGAAAAACAAAACAAAAATAAACGACTAAAAAAAAATCTTCGACTTTAATCCCTCAAGAAGGCAGTCAAGGAAATCCTTCGTCGGGAAAAGTCAAAAAACATTTCTTGAACTACTAAAGTCTTCTAAGGATATCTGTAAGACTCGCTCTTTTATTTCTTGCTTGGCCTCTTTTTGAGCACTAATGTCACGACCCAAAACCTAACCCGTCGTGATGGCGCCTATCGTGATACTAGGCAAGCCGATATCTCTGAAACACTTTCAACATTTAACATAAATGAATTAATATATTTAAAATAACCGGAGTCTTTCATAAAAATGGGGTAAAACCCAAAGCATAAGTGCGCAAAAATAGCCCGACATCGGGGTGTCACTGAGTCATGAGCATCTAGATATCCAGTCTAATACAAACAGTGTCTAAGTATCAATAAAGAAATAAAGAAAACCATAGAAGGAAAGACAAGGTCTGCGGACACCGGCATCTACCTCGTAGTCTCCTGTACTCGATCGCGCACGAACTCAACGACATCCGTGATCAAACACACCTAGATCTGCACATGAAGTGCAGGGTATAGCATAAGTATAACCAACTCACCTAGTAACAAAAATAAATAAGGAACTAAGAAGGTAGTGACGAGCTATACAAATACCGTTCATTTTCAATAATTCCAGCAAAGAATAGACATGCTTTCAAATCCGGCAGTTCAAGTCAAATCAGTTTATACAGTTACAGTGCAGGTAATCAGGATATAAAATCTTTCAGAAATTTCATAACAATGACAAATAGCAACAAAGTGCATCAACAAATAAAAAAAACAAGTAGAGCCTCTCAGGACAACGGACACTCAACTCGTCACAACAGCTCAATCACTCGGCTCTCAGCCTTGGTACTCACACTCAATAGGTACTTGCGCTCACTAGGGGTGTGCAGACTGTGGAGGGGCTCCTACAGCACAAGCGCTATAATACGCACGAACAAATCACGTGCGGCACAGATAACTTACGTGCTATCGAATCATATCAAGATCCGCACGGACAACTCACGTGCTGCATGGACAACTCACGTGCTATAGTATCATATCAGAATCCGCACGGACAACTCACGTGCTGCACGGACTACTCACGTGCTACCGTATCATATACCTCACAAACAGGCCCCCGGCCTCACTCAGTCGTGAACCTCTCTAGTCTCTTGGGCTCTCAAAAATCATAAAGATCAGACCAAACAATAATAATATGATGCATCAATAATACACAATAGAGACTGAGGTAAAATAAACAAGTGAACTGTGACTGAGTACAAAACAACAATTAAGTAGATAGTTCAACAGGTACAAGACCTCTGCGGGTCCCAACAGTACCATCACGTAGCCTAAGCATGATTTCTAACATGATTTGCAATAAAATTTCTATAACACAAGGAGAGCATATAGCTAGAAACAAGTTATTCAACTTTACAGTTCCACGGAATGGACCAAGTCCCAATTCTTACGGTGCACGCCCACACTCCCGTCACCTAGCATGTACGTCACCTCCAAAATACTCACATAATCCAATAATTCGGGATTTCATACCCTCAGGACCAGATTTAAAATAGTTACTTACCTTAAACCGTGCAAAATCCTACTCTGAAATGCCTTTGCCCCTCGAATCAATAGCCAAACGCCCCGAATCTAGCCACACGCAGTACGATATAATTAATATAGTCTAAAAGAATCAATTCCACAAGAAAAATACAAAATTATAAGCCAAAATCCGAAATTTGCTCAAATTGGCCCCCGGTCCCACGTCACGAAATCCGACAAAATCACAAAAATGTGAACACCCATCCACTGATGAGTCTAACCATACTACATTCATCAAAATCCGACATCATTTGGTCCTCCAAATCCCCAAAATTCCACTCTCTAATTCCCAAGCCCTAATCTCCCAAATCTCACCTCAAAAACTCACCAACTAGGTGTATAATCAGTGGGTAAACACCATTATTGAAGATAAATAGGCACAAGGAACTTACCTCAGCAAACACGTCAAAATCCTCCTCAAAATCCTCCAAAATCGGTGTTCCAAAATCTGAAAATGGTGAAAAATCTCGAAGTCTTTTATTTATAGGTTCTGCCCAGCAAAACCGAACCTGAAAACCTCCTGTCGCATCTGCAATGCCGCACCTGCGAAAATTCAATCGCAGGTGTGGATCCCACGTAAGCTCCCAGATTCCGCATCTACGATCACATATTCGCACTTGCGGGCCCTGCTCACTTCTGCGATCCTTCCCACTCAGGCCTTTTTCCTCATTTGCGCCTCCCTTTCCGCATCTGCCGTTTAGCAGATGCGCTCCTAACCTCGCACCTGCACTTCAAGTCCAACCCAGCCTTGCCCGCATCTGCGTCCTCTTCTTCACTTCTGCGGAGCCGCACCTGCGGGCTCCCACCGCAGGTGTGAAACACTAGAACACCAGAAGAAACCAGCAATGCCTATGTCCAAATTTCCTTCCGATGGGCACGCGAAACACCCCCGAGGCCACCGGGACCTCAACCAAATGTACCAACAAGTCATATAACCCCATGCGAACTTAGTCGAACCTTCAAATCACTCAAAGCAACATCAAAGCACCAATTACACCCGGATTCCAGCCTAAAGAACTTCTAAACTTCCAAATTCCACAAACGACGCCGAAACCTATGAAACCACATCCGATTGACCTCAAATTTTGCACACGAGTCCTAATTAACCCTATGAACCTACTGCAACTTTTGGAATCGAAATCCGACCCCCGATATCAAAAAGTCAACCCCCCGGCCAAACTTCTCAAAATCCGGCTTTCGCCATTTCAAGCCTAATTCCATTGCGGACCTCCAAATAACTTTTCGGACACGCTCCTAAGTCCAAAATCACTATGTGGAGCTATTAGAATCATCAAAATTCAAATCTGAGGTTGTTTACACATAAATCGACATCCGGTTGACTTTTCCAACTTAAGTTTTCCATTATGAGACTAAGTGTCTCAATTCATTTTGAAATCTCTCCGGGCCCGAACCAACTGACCCGATAAGGCATACAACAACTATAAATCATAAATTGAGCAGAAAATGGGGGAACGGGGTTGTAATACTCAAAAAGACCGGCCAGGTCGTTACATTCTCCACCAAATCTACCCTGAATCTCTAGTCAAAGTAGTTAAGCAAAATTAAGATCAACAAATTAAGGCACTATGAAAGAGTCAAGAACTGAGCCTAGGCGTCAAAACTAAGGCACTCACCACTCTCACGCCACAACAAAGTTAGGAGCGGTTATCTTTATTTAACACCAGAGCACAAGACTTCCATATTCCTAACAAAATAAAAACTAACTACACCCGGTTCAAATCACACCCTTGGAAAAGAACCACGGCACAAAGAAAGATCAAGGGGGAATTGTTACATTAACAAAGAAAAACAAAACAAAAATAAACGACTAAAATAAATTCTTTGACTTTAATCCCTCAAGAAGGCAGTCAAGGAAATCCTTCATCGGGAAAAGTCAAAAAAACTTTCTTCAACTACTAAAGTCTTCTAAGGATATCTGTAAGACTCACTCTTTTATTTCTTGCTTGGCCTCTTTGTTAGAACTAATGTCACGACCCAAAAACTAACCCGTCGTGATGGCGCCTATCGTGATACTAGGCAAGCCGATATCTCTGAAACACTTTCAACATTTAACATAAATGAATTAATATATTTAAAATAACCGGAGTCTTTCATAAAAATGGGGTAAAACCCAAAGCATAAGTGCGGAAAAATAGCCCGACATCGGGGTGTCACTGAGTCATGAGCATCTAGATATCCAGTCTAATACAAACAGTGTCTAAGTATCAATAAAGAAATAAAGAAAAACATAGAAGGAAAGACAAGTTCTGCGGACGCCGGCATCTACCTCGTAGTCTCCGGTACTCGATCGCGCACGAACTCAACGACATCCGTGATCAAACACACCTGGATCTGCACATGAAGTGCAGGGTGTAGCATAAGTACAACCAACTCAGCAAGTAACAAAAATAAATGAGGAACTAAGAAGGTAGTGATGAGCTATACAAATACAGTTCATTTTTAATAATTCCAGCAAAGAATAGACATGCTTTCAAATCCGGCAGTTCAAGTCAAATCAGTTTATACAGTTACAGTGCATGTAATTCGGATGTAGAATCTTTCAGAAATTTCACAGCAATGGTAGATAGCAACTAAGTGCATCAACAAATAAAAAAAACAAGTATAGCCTCTCAGGACAACGGACACTCAACTCGTCACAACAGCTCCATCACTCGACTCTCAGCCTTAGTACTCACACTCAATAGGTACTTGCGCTCACTAGGGGTGTGCAGACTCCGGAGGGGCTCCTAGAGCACAAGCGCTATAGGACAACTCACGTGTGGCACGGACAACTCACGTGCTATCGTATCATATCAAGATCCGTACGGACAACTCACGTGCTATAGTATCATATCAGAATTCGCACGGATAACTCACGTGCTGCACGGACTACTCACGTGCTACTGTATCATATACCTCATAAACAGGCGCCCAACCTCACTCAGTCGTGAACCTCTCTAGTCTCTTGGGCTCTCAGAAATCATAAATATCAGCCCAAACAATAACAATTTGATGCATCAATAATACACAATAGAGACTGAGGCAAAATAAATAAGTGAACTATGACTGAGTACAAAACAAAAATTAAGTAGATAGTTCAACAGGTACAAGACCTCTGCGGGTCCCAACAGTACCATCACGTAGCCTAAGCATGATTTCTAACATGATTTGCAATAAAATTTCTATAACACAAGGAGAGCACATAGCTAGAAACAAGTTATTCAACTTTACAGTTCCACGGAATGGTCCATGTCCCAATTCCTACGGTGCACGCCCACACGCCTATCACCTCCAAAATACTCACATAATCCAATAATTCGGGGTTTCCTACCCTCAAGACCAGATTTAAAACTGTTATTTACCTCAAACAGTGCAATATCCTACTCTGAAATGCCTTTGCCCCTCGAATCAATATCCAAACGCCCCGAATCTAGCCACAAGCAGTACAATGTAATTAATATAGTCTAAAAGATTCAATTCCACAAGAAAAACACGAAATTATAAGCCAAAATCCGAAATTGGCTCAAATTAGCCCCCGGGCCCACGTCTTGAAATCCGACAAAATCACAAAAATGTGAACACCCATCCACTCACGAGTCTAACCATTCTAAATTCATCAAAATCCGACATCATTTGGTCCTCCAAATCCCCAAAAATCCACTCTCCAATTCCCAAGCCCTAATCCCCCAAATCTCACCTCACAAACTCACCAACTAGGTGTAAAATTAGTGGGTAAACACCATTATTGAAGATAAATAGGCACAAGAAACTTACCTCAGCAAACACTTCAAAATCCTCCTCAAAATCCTCCAGAATTCGTGTTCCAAAATCTGAAAATGGTGAAAAATCTCAAAGTCTTCTATTTATAGGTTCTGCCCAGCAAAACCGCACCTAAAAACCTCCTGTCGCATCTGCGACGCCGCACCTATGGAAATTCCATCGCAGGTGCGAATCCCACGTAAGCTCCCAGATTCCGCATCTGCGGTCACTTATTCGCACCTGCGGGCCCTGCCCGCTTCTGCGATCCTTCCTACTCGGTCCTTTTTCCTCATCTGCACCTCCCTTTCCGTATCTGCGATTTTGCAGATGCGCTCCTAACCTCGCAGATGCACTTCAAGTCCAACCCAACCTTGCTCGCATATGCGTCCTCTTCTTCGCTTTTGCGGTGCCGCACCTGCGGGCTCCCACCGCGGGTGCGAAACACCAGAACACCAGAAGAAACCAGCAATGCCTATGTCCAAATTTCCTTCCGATGGGCACCCGAAACACCCCCGAGGCCCCTGGTACCTCAACCAAACATACCAACAAGTCATATAACCCCATGCGAACTTAGTCAAACCTTCGAATCACTCAAAGCAACATCAAAACACCAATTACACCCGGATTCAAGCCTAAAGAACTTCTAAACTTCCAAATTCCACAAACGACGCCGAAACCTATGAAACCACATCCGATTGACCTCAAATTTTGCACACGAGTCCTAAATGACCCTATGAACCTACTGCAACTTCTGGAATCGGAATCTGACTCAAGATTCCTAAATAAGCTGCATTCTAAATTATTCTTCCAACCCTCTGTAATCAAATCTGATAGTATCCATTCTAGGTCCAATGACATCATCTTATCCAACACAACCACTCTAGTGGCATGCCACATCAATACAATCTAAAGCCATAACCTGTGCAATCCGTGCAACAATAAGCAACATTCCAAATATACTAAGTCGTGGAAAATGACCCAAATAAGAGAACCATCCTGCAAGTTCAACAAGTACCACCACAACCGCAATGCTACAAACCCATCATACCCAGTAAAACCAAGACACACGAATCTAACACAAAGGATCATCTCCCGATATAACCTAGCTGCAATGCATGACCCCATCCAAGTACTGGTCTATATGAAATACTTCAAGCCACAATGCTCAAAATCAACAACCACATGCAATTTGAAATCAAGTACACGAAGTGCATGACCATAACCATGGAGAAAAAAATAACACAATATACCTGTGATGACCCAAAATATCATCTTTAAATTTAATAATTAATTATGTGTTTTAAGACCTCGAAAAGCACTATTTATCACTCCTCGACTTGCGTGCGCAGTCCGTAAATGTTTTCGAAAAGTTTTTATGTGAAAATTGATAAAACTGTGAAATAGAGCCTTAAAACTTAACTAAGTTGACTTTGGTCAACATTTTGAGCAACCAGACCCGGATCAGTATTTTGACATATTTGGTAGGTCCGTATCATGATTTCAAACTTGGGCATATGCCCGAAATTTAATTTGGAGGTCCCTAGCTCAAGTTATGACCATTTAACGAAAACTAGTAATTTAAAGGCTAAAGATTTCCATGTATGACCATGGGGTTGACTTTTTGATATAGGGGTCGGAATTCGATTCTGGAAATTGGAATAGCTCTATTATGTTATTTATGACTTGTGAGCCAAATTTGAAGTCATTCCGGATTTATTTAACATGTTTTGGCACAAGATTTGAAACGTTTGGAAACTCAAAAGTTCGAATAGAGGTGTGAATTGTAATTTCAGCATCGTTTGACGTGATATGAGACCTCAAGTAAGTCCGTATGATATTTTAGGACTTGTTGGTATATTTGGTTAAGGTCCCGAGGGCCTCGGGTGGATTTCGGGTGGTTAACGAAATTTAATTTTGGCATTTTAAGAACGTTCAACGTCGTTTCTTCAAGAATAAGCGGTATATAATTAATCAAATGAGTTACAAAATTCAATTTTGATGGAAGCATTAGATCCGTATTGAAATTTTGGGAGCCATAGCAAAATACATCGTCGAATTCGGACATCGTATGAGAGAGTTATGCCCATTTCCGCGTCGGGAAAGATTTTTCGTAGCCGCCAGCGCCCAGGGTAGCGTGGGGCGCTAGCCCTGGCACTGGGAATTACTGGTGTTCTGGAAAGTGCGCCACAAGCAACTTCCCATGCTACCTGTGGCGCTCGAAAACGTCAGAGACCCCATAAAACGGGGAGTGTAGCCATTTTACTCATTTTTGAGTTTGGGGAGCTCGGTTTAGGCGATATTTGGGCGGTTTTCACGGGGAAAGATTAGGGTAAGTGTTCCTTCTCCTATATTGATTATATTTCATAATTCCATACTCATTTACATCATGAATCCGTGAATTTATGGAAGAAAAATTATATTTTTACAAAATCTTCCAAATATGTAAAACGTAGATTTGAAGGTCAATCCGATGTTAGAATTTGATAATTTTTGTATGGTTGGACTCATCTCGGAATGGGTGTTCGGATTTCGTAAGTTTTTCAGAGATTTGAGACATGGGCCCCACTGTCAATTTTTAAAGTGAATTTCGGATTTAAATTCATATGGAATTAATTCCTACAATTTGTATTGAGTATATCGAATTGTTTGTGAATAGGTTTGAAGATTTTGGAGACAAATTTAAAAGGAAAAGTTGTGGTCGAGTAATGGATTGGAATTTGCAAAGCGAGGTAAGTGTCATGGCTAACCTTGACTTGAGGGAATAGAACCCTTAAATTATTTGTTATGTGAAATGCATGTGAACGACGTATAGGCGAGGTGACGAGTGTCTATACGATGTCAAATTAATTGTTTGCATAATTATTTGAAAATCCTAAATTTGTTTTAATACATGAATTAATTGTTATAATAATTGTTTCTCTCCTATGCTTTGTCAAATATTAATTCTTGAATTCCTCTAATAATTGATACATGCTTACTCGATTTATGTGCATTAATTGCTACTTAACATTTAGCATATTAAATATTAAACTGCATGTTTTCTCCATGATTTTCATAATAAATTGCTAATTGTCATTGCTTGTTTCATAATTAAATCATAACTATTGGATGCTTGTTGTTTTAAAATTTTATATTAATTATTGCATTTCTTAGGGCAATTTCTTCTATAAGAATTGGTAAATGAATATATTGGAGAATCGGGTTGCACGCCGCAACAGACTTATTAAAAGTCCATATTGGAGGATCGGGTTGCACGTTGCAACAGAATTGAATATGAATATATATTGTGGGAGCGGGTTGCACGCCGCAACATAATTGAATATGAATATATATTGAGGGAGGGGGTTGCACGCTGCAACAGAAGTGAATATAAATACATATTGTGGGAGCGGGTTGCACGCTGCAATGGAAATTGATAGAAATGATAATTGATTATGACTTATGAGTTGGCTTCAAATATTATAAATGAGTTACCCGATTTATTTCTACTTTTGGTTGTTGTTACTAATATAGCGTACAGGTTAATATAAGTGACACGCCTTAGCCTCGTCACTACTTTGTCGAGGTTAGGCTCAGCACTTACCAGTACATGGGTCGGTTGTACTGATACTACACTCTGCACTTCTTGTGCAGATTTCGGAGTTGGTCCTAGCGGCGTACCATNGCTAATTGTCATTGCTTGTTTCATAATTAAATCATAACTATTGGATGCTTGTTGTTTTAAAATTTTATATTAATTATTGCATTTATTGGGGTTTCTTCTATAAGAATTGGTAAATGAATATATTGGAGAATCGGGTTGCACGCCGCAACAGACTTATTAAAAGTCCATATTGGAGGATCGGGTTGCACGTTGCAACAGAATTGAATATGAATATATATTGTGGGAGCGGGTTGCACGCCGCAACATAATTGAATATGAATATATATTGAGGGAGGGGGTTGCACGCTGCAACAGAAGTGAATATAAATACATATTGTGGGAGCGGGTTGCACGCTGCAATGGAAATTGATAGAAATGATAATTGATTATGACTTATGAGTTGGCTTCAAATATTATAAATGAGTTACCCGATTTATTTCTACTTTTGGTTGTTGTTACTAATATAGCGTACAGGTTAATATAAGTGACACGCCTTAGCCTCGTCACTACTTTGTCGAGGTTAGGCTCAGCACTTACCAGTACATGGGTCGGTTGTACTGATACTACACTCTGCACTTCTTGTGCAGATTTCGGAGTTGGTCCTAGCGGCGTACCATAGACTTGCTCGGATTTCAGCTACTCAGAGGAGACTTAAGGTATAACTGTACAGCGTCCGCAGTTCTGAAGTCCCCGTCTACTGTACTTTAGCTGTGTGTTTATTTCCAGACATCTTTATTTTATTCAGACCTTTATTTGTATTATTCTAGAAGCTCGTGCACTTGTGACACCACTTTTGGGATGGTATTTAGACACCGTTATTTTTATGGATTATTCACTATATTTTAGACCTTACTTTCGCATTCATTTCTTTATTATTAATAAATTTAAAAATTATTTTAAAATGGATAATATTATTTTAACGTTGGCTTGCCTAGCAAGTGAAATATTAGGCGTCATCATGGTCTGAAGGTGGGAATTTCGGGTCGTGACAGTTGGTATTAGAGCACTAGGTTACATAGATCTCACGAGTCATGAGCAAACATAGTAGAGTCTGAAAGATCGGTACGGAGACGTCTGTACTTTTCTCTTAGAGGCTATGAAGTTTAGGAACAATATCACTTCTTTCATTCCTTATCATAAGTCATTGATTTTGCTTGAAACATATATCTCCTATTCCTTTGTATCCACTCGTGTATGACATTGTGCACTCGGTATCAGTTGTGCGTCGACGGTTCGTGATACCGCAGATGGACTACGAGGGAGCCAGAGATGCTCAAACATTGCCTCAACGTGTGACTCTAACTGAAGATGCAGACGTATTAAAAGATCACCCAGTGAATCATGTGGGGGGGTGCAACGGACCTTGGCATCTGGTTGATTTATACGAGCTATGAAGGTTAATATTATGGACCATCGAACGTGGTGAACTATCACTTCGTGCCAAGTAAGGGAGTCCACTATCAATGAATGGATTGTGAGTTATGTGTTATATCAGCTTTGGCCTGAAACGTATATATGGGGTACTGAAAGGTTCCCCCAAAATTTACATATGTTTAAGGCCTGAGATTTTGTAGAGGATAAGGTTGGGAATTGCGGTATATCCGCCACCTTAATAATCCTATACTTCATTACCAAAAGAGTTAGAGAAACAACATTAAATTTACAGACGGTCTACTCAGCGTGGACGTCACAGTTGCGAATTTTGGGGTGCTTCGGAGGAAGTACAGTGGTTAACGAGATTCTGGACTATGTGGTTCGTGCCAAGATTTGTTTGTATGGAGCTCTAGTTTTGTGATCGTTGTGTATAAATAGGGGTAAGGGTTACCCCAAATAAGAGTCGAAGAGTATGTTAAGAAATGGGCCAGCTCATCGATGTTGAGTCAGCATAACAAAAGAAGAAATTAGCCTTGGGAGAGATAATTCTCCATCGGTGTTCGTGGCAAGCCTATGAAGAGGGCAGACCAACCAGAGAGCAAGTCCACAGACTCATTAAAGGACTCAATTATGATCAAAAATATTTGTACGACTCGGGATCTACAGGCTGATACTTTATTTCCGCTAGTGGTAGAAATTTCCAATATATTAGTATGTGTTCGGGATGAAACTAAGGAGACCAAGAGGTCTCGAGGTTCTGTAGGATTCAGTTGATTCTACTGTGCAAGTATAAATCATTATGGCGGGGGCTCAGGCAGTCAGCTAGCCCAGTCCGCACACCAGATTACTCGGGGTGCTCCAGTAAGTTCTTTTAATGCACCACCGACATGAATTTCCTACAATGGTTATTCCAGTTATCTGACACGGACTCAATGTGAGCAGCCAAACCCGCAAAGAAGTTGTTATGAATACGGTGATACTAGGCACATCATGAGAAAATTGTCCCAAACTTGGGAGAGGCATATTTCATCAAAGCACTCAGACTACGTGCCCCATTGCAGTTACTACACCACCCACACGACCAGTTAGGGGTGGAGGAAAGCCGGGTAGAAAGCGTCCTAGAGGTAAAGACCCAGCCGTTGTTATATTTATTTTATGGTATGGCAGAGGTCGTTGCACCAGATGGTGTCGTTATAGGTACGACCTCGAATTAAAATAAAGGAATAATTTCCTTAACTTGATTTGGTTCTGAGTATCAAGATGAGTCCTCCTATTGTGCTCCACTTATGAGTGAGCTTCGTAATACTATAATCTACTTATGTGTTTACTCCTGTTGGGAGGTTTTATGGAGATAACTACGCCTATCATTCCATGTTGGACTCTAATAAGATCTGTGAGGCTAAAGGTGCCTTTCTGGTACTCATCTTGGTAAGTTTTGATGTAATTTCAGGATAATTAATTACAAATTATGAATTATATGCCCTACCAGTGTGGGGTTCATTATGTGTTGTGATTTTGTGTAACCGAAATTATTTTAAAAGGAGAAAATGGAAATTTTTGATTGGCACGATGTGCATATTACTTGTGATCCAGAACTGAGGACGAGATCCTTGCATTTTTAATATAAATCGATATGTTTAAACCGGGCTACGAGCTGCAGTGGAAGTTATATAAGGACGAGATCCTTGTGAGGAAAATTTATGTGTTTAAGTTCTCCCTTGTGAAATTAAATTTGTACTATAGCAATAATAGAGAGTCATGCTTGTTAGGCTTATTTGAGAATTCTTGTATGAAATTCTCCGTGCATATTTACCAAATTCGTGTTTGTAATTATGGAGTTTTAACCTACGAGGTAGGTGCTCGCCCAGGTGGCGCTAAATGTCACTCGTTAATTCGGGTAAATAATTATGAGGTCGTCATGTCTCGCATCTCGTTACCAGTATTGTGAAGGTTTGCAACGAGATTTTTGTTAACATGAGATTAATTGGCAATTTTGTAATTGATCATGAACAACTATTAAGAACAAAAATCCGCTGCCAAGAATTAATGACTTATCCGATCAGCTTCAGGGTGCCAAGGTATTTTCGAAGATCGATCTAAGGTCTGGTTACCATCAGTTGAATATTAAGGCATCTAATGTCCCTAAGACATCTTTTCGGACTCGGTATGGGCATTACCAATGCCTAGTGATGTGACTTGCATTGACAAATGCCCAACAACATTTATGGATTTGATGAATCGGGTAGTCAAGCCCTATTTGGATTCTTCTGTGGTTGTATTCATTGATGATATCTTGATTTACTCTAGCAATCGAGAGGAGCATGAGCAGCATCTTCGGAGTGTGCTTCATACTTTGAAGAATAATCAGTTATATGCCAAATTTTCAAAATGTGAGTTTTGGTTAGACTCAGTTGCCTTTTTTGGGGCATGTTGTATCGGCAGAAGGCATAAAGGTGGATCCTAAGAAGATTGAGGCTGTTCAGAATTGGCCTAGACCTACTTCAGTTACAGAGATTCGGAGTTTCCTGGGTTTGGGGCTATTATCGTCGGTTCGTGGGAGGGTTTTCATTTGGCATTTCAAGAACGTTAAACGTCGTTTTTTCAAGAACAAGTGGTATATCATTAATCAAATGAGTTCCAAATTCAATTTTGATAGAAGCATTAGATCCGTATTGAACTTTTGGAGCCATAGCAAAAAGAATCGTCGAATTCGGACATCGTATGAGAGAGTTATGCCCATTTCCATGTCGGGAAAGCTTTTTCGTAGCCGCCAACGCCCAGGGTAGCGTGGGGCGCTAGCTCTGGCGCTGGGAATTATTGGTGTTCTGGAAAGTGCGCCACAGGCAGCGCCCCACGCTACCTGTGGCGCTCGAAAACGTCAGAGACCCCATAAAACGGGGAGTGTAGCCATTTTACTCATTTTTGAGTTTGGGGAGCTCGGTTTAGGCGATTTTTGGGCGATTTTTACGGGGAAAGATTGGGGTAAGTGTTCCTTATCCTATATTGATTATATTTCATGATTCCATACTCATTTATATCATGAATCCGTGAATTTATGGAAGAAAAATCATATTTTTATAAAATCTTCCAAAAATGTAAAACGAAGATTTGAAGGTCAATCTGATGCCGGAATTTGATAATTTTTGTATGGTTAGATTCGTCTCGGAATGGGTGATCGGATTTCTAGGTTTTTTTAGATTCGATACGTGGGCCCCACTGGCAATTTTTAAAGTGAATTTCGAATTTTTATCCGGAAAATTAATAAATTCATATGGAATTAATTCTTACGATTTGTATTGAGTATATCGAATTGTTTGTAAATAGATGTAAAGTTTTTGGAGACAAATTTAAAAGGAAAAGTTGTGGTCGAGTAATTGATTGGAATTTGCAAAGCGAGGTAAGTGTCGTGGCTAACCTTGACTTGAGGGAATAGAACCCTTAAATTATTTGTTATGTGAAATGCATGTGAACGACGTATAGGCGAGGTGACGAGTGTCTATACGTCGTCAAATTCATACTTTGCATAATTATTTGAAAATCCTAAATTTGTTTTAATACATGAATTAATTGTTATAATAATTGTTTCTCTCGTATTCTTTGTCAAATATTAATTCTTGAATTCCTCTAACAATTGCTACATGCTTACTCGATTTATGTGCATTAATTGCTACTTGACATTTAGCATATTAAATGTTAAACTGCCTATTTTCTCCATGATTTCCTTAATAAATTGCTAATTGTCATTGCTTGTTTCATAATTAAATCATAACTATTGGATGCTTGTTGTTTTAAAATTTTATATTAATTATTGCATTTCTTAGGGCAATTTCTTCTATAAGAATTGGTAAATGAATATATTGGAGGATCGGGTTGCACGCCGCAACAGACTTATTAAAAGTCCATATTAGAGGATCGGGTTGCACGCCGCAACAGAAATGAATATGAATATATATTGTGGGAGCGGGTTACACGCCGCAACAGAATTGAATATGAATATATATTGTGGGAGCGGGTTACACGCCGCAACAGAATTGAATATGAATATATATTGAGGGAGCGGGTTGCACGCCGCATCAGAATTGAATATGAATATATATTATGGGAGCGGGTTGCACGCTGCAACAGAAATTGATGGAAATGATAATTGGTTATGACTGCTCAGTTGGCTTCAAATATTATAAATGAGTTACCCGATTTATTTTTATTTTTGGTTTTTGTTACTAATATTGTGTACAGGTTAATGTAAGTGACCCACCTTAGCCTCGTCACTACTTCGTCGAGGTTAGGCTCATCACTTACCAATACATGGGGTCGGTTGTACCGATACTACACTCTGCACTTCTTGTGCAGATTTTGGAGATGGTCCTAGCGGCGTACCATAGACTTGCTCGGATTTCAGCTACTCAGAGGAGACTTAAGGTATAACTGCACAGCGTTCGTAGTTCTGAAGTCCCCATCTACTGTACTTTAGTTGTGTGTTTATTTCCAGACAACTTTCTTTTATTCAGACCTTTATTTGGATTATTCTAGAAGCTCGTGCACTTGTGACACCAATTTTGGGATGGTATTTAGACACAATTACTTTTATGGATTATTCACTATGTTTCAGACCTTACTTCCGCATTTGTTTCTTTGTTATTAATAAATTTAAAATTTGTTTAAAATGGCTAATATTATATTAACGTTGGCTTGCCTAGCAAGTGAAATGTTAGGCTCCATCACGGTTCAAAGGTGGGAATTTTAGGTCGTGACAATACCATA
Source organism: Nicotiana otophora (assembly GCA_000715115.1). Lineage (NCBI taxonomy): Eukaryota > Viridiplantae > Streptophyta > Magnoliopsida > Solanales > Solanaceae > Nicotiana > Nicotiana otophora. The sequence continues at coordinate 68,711 of AWOL01S0003586.1, forward strand.
ATCTGGAAAGACCATAACTAAGGCGCAATCAACCATTCCGCACCCCAATCACCATCTCACTCGAATTCCGCTATAAGGCCCAAACAGAATCGCATCATATGTGCATATAACCAATGAATCTCAACCTTTCGTAGAAAACCCAAACCCAAGAGTATAGCCACAAAGCACCTGTAGAAAACCCGCACATCATAAGCACCCAAAGAACCGATCATATCCATTACCACACTAATCCAACTTGTTATCAAGTTGTCCTATTTCTCCGAGTCCCTTCTGAATTTATCTTTAGATTGATATTTATCCTTGCTAAAACGCCACGATCTTTAACCACAACTCACCCCATAAACGTTAGCATAGAACCATAATGCCCTACGGCCCATAAGCAACTGTATTCTTCTTAAGCACCTTCATAAATATCACAACTGTAACACTCACTCGGAAAATACCTTATGTGAATTTGAAATTGTTCTTCTTACCTTCCTTATACTAAAATGTAGTATCCATAGTCATACAAAATTTTCGCAAGTCCAGATACCATCAAATGCTAATCTCAGATTTTATCCATACACAAGTCTGGAGAAATTCTCAATTGCTATATATAAACCTCGAACTCATTAGAACTTTCTTGAGAGTCACCCCCTTTGTTCAAATCCAAATTACACCGCCCAAATGGGCCAAAATACACGTGCCCCATTATCATAACAACACTCAAAGAAGTAACTCTACTTTAATACCACCGATCAAATTCATACTCCATGCGTACTACATATTTTGCAAATAACAACTCACTCATCCCATGATTTTTACATACTCATAAAGTACAATATACCCCGTATCCAAGAATTCGTTTACTCGAGTCATCCTCGATCTCAACCTCTACAAGTCATATCTGATTTACAAATATGCCTCAGACCAACAACAATACAATACATAATCGTGCAATCAAATCGTAGATAGAAAACTCCCCCACTTGGCTCAAAGCCATAAATCAAAACATTCAATAACTCACAATACACATACTCTATTATTGTCATAACCCTGCAGTCGATTCAACAAAAATGCTTAACGAGTTCAGGTAACACAAACCATAAAGTACCTCAATCAACCGCTAAGCTCGCATTTATTTTCTTGACAGTCAAGTCAACTCTCTCACCCAAATTCAAGTTCAAATCTCAACACATATACTCCGCGGGTAGAAAAGAAACTCTCCTGCTCAATATTATAAGGAACACACCTACATAGATTACTCTACAAGAGATAATCCCCTGCTTAGCCTCAAATTGGCATCTTGTTATCCCCTTTCGCAGCCACAATTACTACATAAGTACTTAATCTTCCTGAGTCCAAACTCATTAGCAAGACATGGGAATTTAATTCATTCCACAATTAAGCAATGTTAAATATCCTTCAAAACACTCACAACTCGAGACTATACGTCAAATCAAGACAGAAATAAAATACCCCATAGCAAAGTCTTGAGTCACAAGTAAACTTTATCCGTCACATTCAACCCACCTGAACACATCCCGCAGTCACGTCATACTCATCATATAGCCATTAGACCGCTCATCGAGCCACAATATAGGTACACTACCGATCACATGAGTCCAAACCCACAAGTTCTCATAACCGAAATTACCAAGCTTAAGCTGCGGTCTAACTCTAGCCTCAAGTCCTCCAGACTGGCCCATCACCAAAACACATAATACTCCTCTCGAACCTCGTTCATGGAATCACAAGTCGGGGATGCAAAACTGATACTGAGCACTCACATGCGCACACGAATGCGTGGAAGGAATTTAAAAAGTTATGTTTCAAGATGAATCAATTCCGCACAATAGAATACAAGAAAGTGAAATTCTTTTCCTAAGGGTTCGGCAGCCCTTCGAATATAAGTACACATGTCTCTGTACCTATCTGCAAGACTCTACTAAACCTTCTCATGACTCGTGAGACTTATGTAACCTAGGCTCTGATACCAACTTGTCACGACCCAAAACCTAACCCGTCGTGATGGAACCTATCGTGATACTAGGCAAGCCGACATCTCCAAAACACTTTCAAAATTTAACAGAAATGAATTAATATATTTAAAATAACCGGAGTCTTTCATAAAAACAGGGTAAAACCCAAAGAATAAGTGCTTAAAAATATCCCGACATCGGGGTGTCACTGAGTCCTGAGCATCTAAATATCCAGTATAATACAAACAGTATCTAAGTATCAATACAGAAAGAAAGAAAAACATAGAAGGAGAGACAAGGTCTGTGGACGCCAGCAGCTACCTCATAGTCTCCAGAACTCGATCGTGCATGAACTCAACAACCTCCGTTATCAAACACACATGGATCTGCACATGAAGTGCAGGGTGTAGCATGAGTACAACCAACTCAGCAAGTAACATAAATAAATAAGGAACTGAGAAGGTAGTGACAGGCTATACAAATATAGTTCATTTTCAATAATTCCAGCAAAGAATAGACATGCTTTCAAATCCGGCAGTTCAAGTCAAATCAGTTTATACAGTTACAGTGCAGGTAATCCGGATATAGAATCTTTTTGAAATTTCACAAAAATGACAGATAGAAACTAAGTGCATCAACAAATAAAAAAAACAAAAGTACAGCCTCTCAGGGCAACGGACACTTAACTCGTCACAACAGCTCAATCACTCGGCTCTCAGCCTCAATACTCACACTCAATAGGTATATGCGCTCACTGGGGGTGTGCAGACTCCGGAGGGGCTCCTACAGCCCAAGCACTATAATCCGCACGGACAACTCACGTGTTATCATATCATATCAAGATTCGCACGGACAACTCACGTGATGCACGGACTACTCACGTGCTACAGTATCATATCAGAATCCGCACGGACAACTCACGTGCTACTGTATCATATACCTCACAAACAGGCCCCCGGCCTCACTCAGTCGTGAACCTCTATAGTCTCTCGGGCTTTCAGAAATCATAAAGATCAGCCACAACAATAATAATATGATGCATCAATAATAAACAATAGAGACTGAGGTAAAACAAACAAGTGAACTATGACTAAGTACAAAACAACAATTAAACAGATAGTTCAATAGGTACGCGGACTCTGGGGTCCCAACAGTACCATCACGTAGCCTAAGCATGATTTCTAACATGATTTGCAGTCAAATTTTTGTAACACAAGGAGAGCATATAGCTAGCAACAAGTTATTCAACTTTACAGTTCCACGGAATGGACCAAGTTCCAATTCCTACAGTGCACGTCCACACGCCCGTCCTATTGAACTCACATAATCCAATAATCCGGGGTTTTATACCCTCGGAACCAGATTTAAAACTGTTACTTACCTCAAACCGTGTAAAATCCTACTCCGAAATTCCTTTGCCCCTCGAATCAATATCCAAACGCCCCGAATCCAGCCCCCGGGCCCACGTCTCGAAATTCGACAAAATCACAAAAATGTGAACACCCATCCACTCACGAGTCTAACCATACTAAATTCATCAAAATCCGACATCATTTGGTCCTCCAAATCCCCAAAAATCCACTCTCTAATTCCCAAGCCCTAATCTCCCAAATCTCACCTCAAAAACTCACCAACTAGGTGAAAAATTAGCGGATAAACACCATTATTGAAGATAAATACGCACAAGGAACTTACCTCAGCAAACGCTTCAAACTCCTCCTCAAAATCCTCCAAACTCCGAGTTCCAAGATGTGAAAATGGTGAAAAATCTCAAAGTCTTCTATTTATAGGTTCTGCCCAGCAAAACCACACCTGCGGACCTCCTATCGCATCTGCGATGCCGCACCTGCCGAATCCATCACAGGTGCGGATCCCACTTAAGGTCCCAGATTCCGCATCTGCGGTCACTTATTTGCACCTGTGGGTGTGCACCTGTGGGCCCTGCCCGCTTCTACGATCCTTCCCACTCACGCCTTTTTCTGCATCTGCACCCC
>AWOL01S0003586.1:74021-89240 GCA_000715115.1 Nicotiana otophora
CCCTTCCCCCCCCCCCCCTTCCCAGATGCGCTCCTAACCTTGCACATGTGCCCAGCCTTGCTCACATCTACGTCTTCCTCTTCGCTTCTGCAGGGCATCACCTACAGGCTCCCACCGTAGGTGCGAAACACCAGAACACCAGAAGAAACCAGCAATGCCTAAGTCCAACTTTCCTTCCGATGGGCATCCGAAACACCCCCGAGGCCCCCGGGACCTCAACTGTCACGATCCAAAATCTAACCATGGTCGTGATGGCGCCTATCGTGTCACAAGGCAAGCCGACTTCCCAAAATATTACACTAAACCGATTATAAGAATTTAATAAAACATTTCAATATTTAAATTTTTCATAAACTAAATCAACTCTAAATATAATATAGAAAAATACGGAAACGAGTCCCAAACATAGGGGTGTCACTAAGTCATGAGCGTCTAAAACTATAAACTAAGATATATAAACTGTCTAACTGTCCAAATGAAGAAACGACAAAAGGAGTAACAAGGTCCTGCGAACGCTAGCAGCTACCTTGCAATCTCCATAGATAGCCGGCCTGAACTCAATGATCGCCGCGCTCTAACTCACCTGGAGCTGCACATAAAGTGCAGGGTGTAGTATGAGTACAACTACCTCAGCAAGTGACAGAAATAACTAAGGAACTGAGTAATAGTGACGAGCTAAGTAAAACAGTCCAATTATTCATTTTCACAATTTAACAATAAAGAGAAATAAACAGGTAAATTCCATAACTCAGTAAATGCCACAAAGAAGTTTAACAGATAAATGCAGCAACAGCACAAATAAATACAACCTCATAGCAGTGTCACTCCACCACTCATCACTCGCACTCAACACTCAACACTCAAAACACTCAACACTATGCGCTCACTCGGGGTGTGTACAGACTCCGGAGTGGCTCCCAAAGCCCAAGCGCTAAGCACGGACAACTCACGTGCCATCATATCATTGCCTGCATCTGCACGGTCAACTCACGTGCTACGCGGACGACTAACACGCTATGGTATCAATACCTGGACCCGCACGGTCAACTCACATGCTACGCGAACATCTCACGCGCTATGGTATTAATATCCTCACAACCAGGCCCTCGGCCTCACTCAATCATGTACCTCACTAGCCTCACCATCATAAACAAATAAGGGAACACAACCCATATCAAGTATCAAAGAATATTAGCAAATAATAGAGACTGAGGTAAACATGTACAATAATTTCTATGACTAAGTATAAATAATGTGACCATGAATAAAGCCTAAGCATGATCTCTAACATGAAGGCAAACAAGTTCAACAACAAATAAACACATAACCACAGATAATAGCCATTAGGCCTTACAACCTCACAGGATGGACCAAGTCTCAATCTCTCGCGGTGCACACCCACACGCTCGTCACCTAGCGTGGGTATCACTTCCAAACAATCATGTGATGTCAAATCTACGGGTTTATACCGTCAAAGCCAGATTTAAAATTGTTACTTACCTTAACAGCGTAAAAATCCTACTCCTTGATGCCCTCGTCTCTAGACTCGGTCTTCAAATGCTCAGAATCTATTCACAATCAGTACAACACCATCAATACGTGCTAATGGAATGAATTCCACAAGAAAAGCTACAAAATTAAACCAAAACCCGAAATTAGCTCAAACCCGGCCCCCGGGCCTACGTCTCGAAATCTGACAAAATTTACAAAACTAGAAAGCCCATTCACTCACGAGCCTAACCATACCAAATTCATCAAAATCTGACATCGTTTGGTTCTTCAAATCCTTAAATTACTTCTCCAAAAATCCCAAGCCCTAACCCCTCATTTTCACTAATTACAATGACTAAATAATAGAAAATCATCATATCTACAAGTATTAGTGCTCAAGCAACTTACCTCAGTGATAGCCCTTGAATCACCCTTCAAATATCACTCCAAAAGCTCCACAAACCGACTTGAAAATGGTGGAAATGAACCAAATTCGCGAAGGGTTCTATTTATGGTTTCTGCCCAGGTTTTTCGCACCTGCGGGCTCTTTTTCTGCGCCCGCGGGACCGCACCTACGATCAAGGAGCCGCATCCGTGAACTCCACTTAATTCCCCAGCTTCCGCACCTGCGCTCCAGGCCTCGCACATACGGGCTCACAGGTGCGGCCAAATCCTTCGCGCCTGCGCTCCAGCCTTGGCCTCACATTTGTCCGCATCTGCGCAGAAAATTTTCGCGCCTGCGAAGGCGCACCTGCGCTTTTCCTCCGCATCTGTGAAGGCTGCCCAACATCTCCCTTTCTGCATCTGTGCCCCAGGTTTTGCACCTGCGGGCTCACAGATGCGACCTCCAACTCGTACATGCGCAACCTGCCTAGCCCAGCATTGCCCGCACCTGTGAACTCCCCACGCGCACCAGCAGCCTCGCACCTGCGACTCTTTCTTCTGCAGGTGTGAAAATAGCAGTAGCAGCAGCTTCAGCTGCATTTTCCAACTTCGTCAAATCCGTTAACCACCCAAAATCACCCCGAGGCCCTCGGGGCCTCAACAAGAAAAATACCAACAAGTCATATATCAACATACCAACTTAGTCAAACTTTCGAATCACTCAAAACAACATCAAATCATCAAATTACTCTCGGATTCAAGCCTAAGAACTTCTAAATTTCCAAATTTGGCAACCGATGAGGAAACCAACCAAACCATGTCCGAATGACCTCAAAGTTTACACACACATCACAACTGACACTACAAACCTACTCCAACTTCCGAAATTCCATTCTGACCCCGATTTCATATTGCCACTGCCGACCGAAATTGCTAAATTTCCAAATTCGCCAATTCAAGCCTAATTCTACCACGGACCTCCAAATCACATTTCAGACGCACTCCTAAGTCCAAAATCACCGAACGGAGCTAACGGAACCATCAGAATTCAAATCCGAAATCATTTACACATAGGTCAACATCCGGTTGTCTTTTCCAACCTAAGTTTCTACTTAAGAGACTAAGTGTCTCAATTCACTCTGAAACCACTCTGGTCCCGAACCAACTAACCCGATATAATATAATATAGCTGAATAACACAAAAAGAAGAAGAAATGAGGAATACAGGGCTATAACTCTCGAAACGACCGACCGGATCGTTACATCAACAAAACATACCACCAAGTCATATAACCCCATGCGAACATAGTCGAACCTTCGAATCACTCAAAACAACATCAAAACACCAATTACAGCCAGATTCAAGCCTAAAAAACTTCTAAACTTCCAAATTCCACAAACAACGTCAAAACCTATCAAACCACATCCAATTGACCTCAAATTTTGCACACACGTCCTAAATGACCCTACGAACCTGCTGCAACTTTCGAAATTGTAATCAGACCCCGATGTCAAAAAGTCAACCCCTGGTCAAACTTCCCAAAATTTTTCTTTCGCCATTTCAAGCCTAATTCCACTACAGACCTTCAAATAACTTTTCATAGATGACCTTAAGTCCAAAATCACCATGCGGAGCTATTGGAATCATCAGAATTCAAATCCGAGGTCGTTACACATAAATCAACATTCGGTCGACTTTTCCAACTTAAGCTTTCCATTATGAGACTAAGTGTCTCAATTCATTCCGAAATCTCTACGGGCCCGAACCAACTAACCCGATAAGTCATACAACAGCTATAAATCATAAATTGAGCAGTAAAGGGGGAACAAGTCTGTAATACTCAAAACGACCAGCCGGATCGTTACAACTAAATTGATCCTATAGGATGATTCTCAATGTGTTTTTGCATTCTTTTATAGGATCACTCCATGCATCTTCCTGTAAATTCCCAAAGATAAAATCCACATGATTAATGTTAGGAAAAGAAACCAAAGAAGAAAGGTTATGAGAATATTCCTCTGGCATGTCCAAGACCAATTGTTTCTCATTCTGTGGTAAATGTGGAAAGGTAGATAGGGGTGTGAACTCTCTTTTATTGCTTCGCAACCAACCAAAGCCTCATCTCCAGTCATCTCAATTGAATCATAGTGTTCTTGCAGAGTGGCAAGTTCTCTCTGTGGACGCTCGTCCTCTTGGGTAGGCTCATTCTCACAGGGTATCTCCTCCATATATTCACCATCACAACGCAATCAACTTTCTGAAAGTGTACTTACTATTTGACTGACTTGTGTTGTTAGGTTCTTAATGGCTTCATTATTTTGCATAAATCTTTCTTCAACATTGTTAATAAACTTATACATAAGCTCTTCTAAATTACTATTATCCTCTTGAGGTGGTTATCTCACTTCGCTTTCGTTCTAGTCATAATCAGAGCATTTGTTCCATCCAGAGTTAAGATTGTGGCCATATGAAACCACATACCTGTAAGGACTAGAAATAGAGTGAGTCTTTTCAAAGTATGAACCATAGGAAGAATACTTACCTGCTTGATAGTCAATCCATAGGTGATTTCCCCTACATTTAAAGCAAATAACATACTTGTGATCATTTTCAGCTACTAACTCTGCAACTGTTTTCTTAGGTTGGTTGTGCTCCATCTTCACAGCTCTTGAGTTCAACATCAGGACTATTTTCTTCAAGCTTTCTCCCTGGAACTTGTTAGGTGCTACAAAATAAATCTTGAAGACAAGTTAACTAATAAAAAAAATAAAAGAAAAGAATAAAAAAATCCTGAATTAGCACCAAAATTTATTTTAAACACTATTGATTGCATATCTCCGGCAACGGCGCCAAAATTTGACGAGCACAAAATACAACACAAAATTATTGCTTCTAGTAAAAGATAGTATAGTTCAATTATTGTCTCCACATGGATTAGATTTAAACAATGCTCTAGTAATTTTTGGTTTAACTGCTATTCAGAATGATCAAAACTTAAATTGGATTGATTATGAACTACGATTAACTTCTAAAGTAAAAGAATTGACAATTGACTGGAATAAACTAGAGATTAGCAGAGTTGGTTTCTTATCAATGTGAGAAATAAGGTTCATGACATGATAGGTGCAAGATACCTATTTGGGATCTAACTCTAGTTTAATTTACTCTAATGTTCTTGTAATGACCCGACTTATTATTTTAAGAATTTACGCCCCGTTCAGGGACTAAAGGTCTCTAGTAGCTTCGTAATATATATTATGACCCGTGGGTGTGGTCGATTTTTTTTCTCGAAAGATTCAGAATTAAATTAAAAGAACAATTCTCGTTTTGGAAGCGTAAAAGGAAAGAGTTGACCAGAGAGTTGACTTTTGAGCAAACGACCCTGGAATGAAATTTTGATGGTGTCAATAGATTCGTATGATAATTTCGAAATTAGGAGTATGTTCATATTTAGATTTGGAAGTCCGTAGGACAATTCGACGCATTCTGGCGAAAGGTGGAAAAATATATGATTTTTGGAAAGTTCGACCGAAGGTTGAATTTTTGATAACGAGGTCAGATTTAGATTCTGGAAATTGGAATATATCCATTACGTCATTTAAGACTCGTGAGTAAAATTTGAAGTCATTCCGGATTGATTTAATACGTTTCGGCGAAAATTAAAGAATTTAGAAATTGCATAACTCATAATTCGATTCGAGACGCGATTCATAGTTTCAGCATTGTTTGATGTGATTTGAGGACTCGACTAAGTTTGTATCATGTTTTGGGACATGTTGGTATGATTTGACGGGGTCCCAAGGGACTTGGGTATATTTTTGGATCATTAGTTGAGAGACTAGTAAAGTTAAGAAATTTGGGAGTTTGACCATAGTCAAGACGACCTCTCTTCAGTGTTTTGAGTGCGCGAGTAGGTCCGTAGCGTATTTTATGATTGAAATTCATATATGGTTTGTCTCCGAGAGGTTCCGGATGAGTTTCGGGGTAGTTTCGGATCAATTCGGAGAAGTTTGAGTTTGCTGGTTTCTGGTGAGGTACTATTCATTCGCAATTGCGAACACTGTTCATTGAAGGTTACTGTTCATTTGCAATTACGAATAATTTATCGTAATTGCGATGAGTTTTGGATTTTAGTGGAGTTCGCAAATGCGAACAATGTATCGCAATTGCGAACACTGTTCATGGGAGGTTATTGTTCATTCGCAAATGCAAAATTTTTGTCCGCAAATGCAAACCTGGGCAGAAACTTAAGGATTGGAAATCTGTCATTTCTTCATTTTCGATTGGGAGTTTTGGAGCTCAGTTTTTCGGCGATTTTGAGGATTTCTTAACGACTTCGACTAGGGTAAATATTCTATATTCTAAAGTGATTATATTTCATAAATCTATGGTTATATTTATCGTTTAATTTGGATTTAAATGGAAGAAATCAAGATTTTTACAAAATCTTCCAAAAACGAAAATTCAAGATTTGGAGGACGATTTGTTTTTGGAATTTGATAAAATTGGTATGGTTGAACTCGTATCGGAATGGGTGTACGGATTTTGTAAACATTATGTCGGGTTCTGAGAGGTGGGCCCCACGTTAACTTTGGTTAACTTTGGTTGACTTTTTAGAATAAAATTTTAAGTCAAAGTTTTATTATCCGGAATTGTTTCCGATGAATTTAATAAAGTTATACAATTAATTTGGATATATTTGAACTGCCCGGAGGTCAATTCAAGCAAGAAGGCGATTTTTGGAATACCGGCATAACTTCAAAAAGGTAAGTATCTTGCCTAACCTTGAGTGGGCGAATTACCCCTTAGGCATCGAGTCTTATGTGCCATTTGTGAAATGTGAAAAGCCGTGTACGCGAGTTGACGAGTACGTACTCGGGCTTATATGTGCAAAATGTATTGGGTTAAAGTCTTAGGCATATTGTGTAATAAATTGGATGATTGTTGGAATTTATTAAATCATCTATTTGCCATGCCTCAATTCGCGTTTGTTGAATTTATTTTTATATGACAATTTGATGTGATTATTAATTGTATATTTATGTGAATTTCGCGAGTTTGGTGATTTGATATTTTCTGGAAATAATTATATTATGAATTTTCCATCTGCAAATAATAAATGAAATAAGTTTAAATTGAGGCGTTAATATAATTATCAAGAATTTGGATTAATGAAGGCGTTACCTTATACTGAGTATTTGCCATCTCTGTTGTCGTTTTGAGGTTTTATACACATTGTGTGGAGTATTGGGCTATTTGTTGTGAAATTAATTGATTTTGTTATATCTTTGGAATTGGTTGTGACCATTGGGCAAATTGTGATATGAATTGATTTTGTTATGTTACCGTGATAATATTCCGTGTAAATTGTTGTTATTTGAGTTATTATTTTGAGGATATAAGGGTGACATTCCACTGTTGATATTATATGGGTATAAGGGTGATATTTCATTGTTGTTATGTGTGTTGGGATATTGTCTGGGCGGAGTGATAATGGTGGCTTAGGAGAAATAAGGGTGGCTATAGGAGCGATAAGGGTGGCTATTGATATTGTCAGGGCGGAGGGATAAGGGAGGCTATTATAGGAGTGATAAGGGTGGCTATAGGAGAGATAAGGGTGGCTATTGTCAGGAATGATATGTGATGATGTGGAATTATTGCGTTGGTAATTTTTATGTGATGTTGTGATTTTCCTTGTGTTTATTTCTATATCTTGTGCAATTTATCTTGTTGTTTCGATAAACTTGATAATAGTCTGATCTACGTTGAAAATGGGAGTCTGTGGCTATTGCCAGGAGGATTCTGAAATAAAATGTGGGCACGAGGTGCCGTGAGTAAATAATGATGATATTGGCACGTGAATTGTCCGTGCGGTTGTGATAGAGAAATTGGCACGAGGTGTCGTGGAAATATGAAAGTGGACTGACACCCGTATTTTATGATTTTGAAATGAGGTATCACAGGGTGACTTTTATTCGAAAGACATTTATTTAAAGAATTATATTTGAAGGATATTTATTTGAAAAAATTATATTTGAAAAATATTTATTTGAGGGAATTATATTTGAGAGAGATTTATTTGAAAGATATTTATTTGAAGGAATTATATTTGAAAGAGATTTATTTGAAAGAATTATATTTGATAGATATTTATTTGAATGGAGTATATTAGAAATATATTTATTGGAAAGTATTATACCCTGAAGATTATTATTTGAGAAGCATATAAGCGAAAGATTTATATTTGAATGACTAGATTAAGTGGTTGTACTTGTATTTATTATTTGTTGATCAATATTAATGGTGTTCCTGTTGCCCTGCTGTGTATATCACTGGTTGATTAGTGTTTCCATTATTGTTATTTTTTCCTATAATTCTTGTATACTATATTGCACAGGTTATTAGACTAGTGAGTGTATTGACTGTATCTCGTCACTACTCCACTGAGGGTAGTCTTGATAATTACTGGGTACCAACTGTGGTGTACTCATACTACACTTCTTCACATTTTTGTACAGAGCCAGGTATTGGAGATATCGGACTCGGACAGAGTTAGAGTGTGATCGCAAGGATTCAAGGTAGAGCTGCGTGGTCGTCGCAGTCCCTTGGAGTCTTTCCATTTTATTGTACTGTTAATTATTAATCAAACAGTATTGAGTACTCGATCATTAAGATCACTTCATGTATTCAGTTAGAGTTCGTAACTTAGTATTACCAGTCTTGGGAGGTTGTTTGTAATTATTTTCGCTGTTGGTTTTGACACTTGCATTATAATTATATGTTTAAAAACAATTGTCTTGAATTGTAATTATAATCGGGTTACTTAGTCATAGAGACTAAGTGCCATCACAACGCCTGTGGTGGGATTTTGGGTCGTGACAGTTCTAATGATTCTCACGAATTCACTTGATGATTAGTTCAAACGTGTAGTCAAGACTCCTCTCGATTAAATCTTAACTCTACAAGGTGAACTAATACAATCACTGTGAAAATATGAAAGCATGCGTTAATGGATTAGTTTTCAGGAAAACGTCTCTCGAATATTCTCCTAACTTGATTTAATCAACAATTCAACAAGCTCTTGAGAATCATTGAATTAAACCAAAAGGAATAATGTAGAGATAATCACCAACATATTCCTCTTTATCAATTCAAAACTCCATAAACGAATTCAAGCAAGAACTAGAGATGATATCCACAAATATTTATCAAAACACCATATCTATCAAACCCTAAGGGAAACTTCTCCATAATCATGCAAGAAGTCATCACAAATATAATTAAGGAGTAAGAAAGCATCAATCTAACGTAAGAATCCAAACATTCGTATTGAATTGATGGAAAGATGATGAAATTATGTGTCTTGTAGCCTCCAATTCTCTCCCAAAGCTTCCAAGGTCAAGTCCTCTAAAATTTGTGTTTTTGATATATTTATACCATGTAGGAATGGGTCCTGGCGAAACTATACTTTCCAAGCTGAAGTGGGAAAACTTGGGCGAGAAAATATACTATTGCGGCGGGTGGCGCTGCATTAGTAGGAAAGTTCATAGGCCTATTACTTTCACTCTGTAGGAATTTTGCACTAGCGCCCTTTGCCCCGCTACTCATGGCGCTGCACAATAGTGCAATTTTCTCAGAGTAATTTTGTTTTCTCACTTTTTGACATCCAGACTTGGTCTTCAACCTTCGAACGTGATACCGGCTTAATTTCTTGGACTTTTACTCAGACTTCAAAGCTCCAACTTGTTCAAATTAGCTCCAAATTATCTTAATAGCTCATAATCATTTTCTGCAAGGCATAAAACACGTAATAAGCACAAATCATCATTATTTAAGCTCAACCACAAGTAAAATACAGTGATAGATTGCAAACAATGACTAAAATACGGGTTTCTAGCCTACCATCAATAGTTCAAAAAACGATAGTATGCGACTATAGAATAGGGTCGAATGGTGAGAGAAATTAGGAATAACCTTATGCTTCACTTTAGTTATTCAAGGCAGACCAAGAAAACATCATGCTTGGAGGTGGTTAGTAAATTAATAGTACATTTTGAATAGATACAATGAAATAACAATGTTAGCAGAGCTAGTGGAGGTACAGTTTGATTTACTTAGACAGGTTAACACTAGTGGGTGGGTAATAATTTGTAACACCGAACCCTTGTTAGAACCCAAAGAGTTTAATTTAAACCTGAAGTATAATAACAGTGGGAAAAAAATAAGTTATGCCGTAAGAGATCAAACTACAGGAGAATAGCCTTTAAGAGTTATCTGATGACGCCCAAATTCGCTACTAAAAAGTAATTGGACACGGTCGCATATAATATAATTTACCCAACTATGAGTCGGGGTCGAATCCCACAAAGAACAATATGTAGGCGATTAGGCATGTAAGAGAATTATCACTTATTATGCTAAGCCAAACACTTAAAAGGTGATTGTGAAAATATTATAGCTAAATGCAAAATAAAACTAACCTAGAAAGCAAGTAAAGTGATCAATGGCTACAAGCATGGATGCATTGGGAATTACACTCAAGTAACGATCCAATGTATTTCACGATTTTACAAATATGAGCGAGTTTATGTTAATTAGCCTCGAGTAATAATTCTATATTAGCTTCTTTCGAAGACTAACAAGTCTTCCTAATTGAATTATCCCTAAAACAAATAAAAGATTAAGCACACCCGAATATGGCTACAAGTAGTTCAATCCTATCCCTAGGTACAATCTATAAAGTGAGGGTTAATGCCTCAAGTTCTTGTTAATTAATATTTTCCAACCCCAAATTATCTTTCCCAAAATTAATTCAAAGTGAATGGGCAAGTCCTAGGGTTACCTAATCTCTTTGGAAGCATTAAAGAACAAGAATAATTAAAGAAATAATAACTCACTTCAATATAAATAAAAATCGTTCAATACATAAGCACAACAAGATATTTAATCACACTTTAAATATGAATATTTCCATAAACAAGATTCAAGTGTTGGAAAAAATACTACACACTTAGATATTCAATACAAAGCAAGGAAATGAAGAAATGAACATAAATGGATAAGAAATGCTCAACCAAAATCTTCAAGATCCAAGTGTGTGTGCAAGAATCCTAGATCCAAAAATCTACCCAAGATGTGCAGACTGTCCAAAGATGCCAAAGATATGTTTCCAATAAGCTATGTCGTGTATTTGTGGGTTTGCAAATGGAGAAAATGTGAATTGTCAATCCTGCCCAGGTCTTAAACCTGTTGCCCGCACCTACGCAATAATCATCGCAGGTGCGACATCGCAGGTGCGACATCGCAGATGCGAAATTTATGCACGCAGAAGCGATATTTGGTGAAAATAGCTATTCCGCAGAAGCGGCTAAAAGAGCGCAGAAGCGGTTCATCAATCGTAGATGTGATTTCTTCCTTGCAAGTCTTGTTTCGCAGATGCGGACCATTTCTTGCAGATGCGTATGGTTCTATGCATATGCGATTCCACTAGAGATTTTTGCACTTCTTTCGCTCTTTCTGCATGAATCCACTTTAATTAATTTATTCTAGTCTCTTTTCTTTAGTTTTTGTGTTCTTTCATTATAAAATGAGGTGATTTATGGTGTGCATTGCTATATTTTCAGGTAAAGGAAGTCTTGAAGAGAATTGAAATTAAATGAAGTGGATTCATGCAAAAAGAGTGAAAGAAGTGCTTGTCATGACTAATCAGCTTCCTGACTAACACACATGGCACATGAACTAATCTAGACGGATCAATTTCACTTCTTAATAAGAATAATTAGAGCAATATCATGCCAACTAGTGGGCAAAGAGTCACAAAATGAGCCAAAATGTTATCACTTAATTATTTTGAAACTCCCTTGCATTCTTGAGATTGTTTTAAATGAGGGAGTTATTTGGTTGAGATTCACACGCTTGAGCCTAATTATTAGTACCACCCAAAACCATAAATGCTATGCTTAATTAGAGAATGTGATTTGAAGATGATATCGATGCTAATTGAGCTTTATATGTTAGGGCCTCATTGAGTATTAGGTTTTGATTTGCTTGAAGACAAGCAAAAGCTTTAAGTTGGAAATGTTGATAAGTGGTGATTTTACCATTTATTCTAGTCTCTTTTCTTTGACTCGCCCATTCACTTCGAATTAATTTTGGAAAATATAATTTGGGGTTGGGAAAGATTAATTAACAAGAACTTGAGGCGTTAACCCTCACTTTATAGATTGTACCTAGGGATAGGATTGAACTACTTGTAGCCATATTTGGGTGTGCTTAATCTTTTATTTGTTTTAGGGATAATTCAATTAGGAAGACTTGTTAGTCTTCGAAAGAAGCTAATATAGAATTATTACTCGAGGCTAATTAACATAAACTCGCTCATATTTGTAAAATCGTGAAATACATTGGATCGTTACTTGAGTGTAATTCCCAATGCATCCATGCTTGTAGCCATTGATCACTTTACTTGCTTTCTAGGTTAGTTTTATTTTGCATTTAGCTATAATATTTTCACAATCACCTTTTAAGTGTTTGGCTTAGCATAATAAGTGATAATTCTCTTACATGCCTAATCGCCTACATATTGTTCTTTGTGGGATTCGACCCCGACTCATAGTTGGGTAAATTATATTATATGCGACCGTGTTCATTTACTTTTTAGTAGTAGATTTGGACGTCATCAGTTGCCCACAGGTTCAGGATCTTACACGGTGTATTGTGACGCATCTCGTATTGGGCTCGGTGCAGTATTGATGCAGGATGGCAGGGTAATTGCATATGCATTGAGGCAGTTGAAGGTTCATGAGAAGAATTACCATGTTCATGACTTAGAGTTGACAGTCATTTGTTCATGCGCTGAAGATTTGGAGACACTATCTTTACGATGTGTCGTGCGAGGTATTCACGGATCATCAAAGTCTATAGTATTTGTTCAAGCAAAAGGATCTCAACTTGAGGCAGAGGAGGTGGTTGGAGTTGTTAAAAGACTATGATATCACTATTTTTTATCATCTCAGGAAGGCCAATATGATGGCCGATGCCTTGAGTAGAAAGGCACTGAGTATGGGCAGCCTTTCGTACATTACAGTTTGTGAGACGTCAATTGCATGAGATGTTCAGGATTTGGCCAATCAGTTCGTGAGGTTAGACGTTTCAGATCTTAGTCGTGTTCTAGCTTGTACAGTCTCTCGGTTTTCCTTGTATGAGTGTATCATATACTGTCAGTATGATGATCCTCATTTGCTTGCCCTTAGGGACACGGTGCGGTACGGTGGTGCCAAGCATGTTACTGTTGGAGATGATGGGGTTTTGAGAATGCAGGGTCGTATTTGTGTACCCAATGTAGAAGGACTTCGTGAGTTGATTCTTGAGGAGGCCCATAGTTCCCGGTAATCTATTCATCTAGGTGCCGCCAAGATGCATCAGGACTTGCGGCAACATTATTGGTGGACAAGGATGAAGAAGGATATAGTTACATATGTAGCTCGGTGTCTAAATTGTCAGCAAGTAAAGTACGAGCATCAGAGACCTGGTGGTTTGCTTCAGAAGTTAGAGATTCCTGAGTGGAAGTGGGAGCATATCACTATGGATTTTGTTCTTGGACTCCCACAGACTCAGAGGATGTTCGACGCAGTATGAGTCATTGTGGATAGGTTGACTAAGTTAGTACATTTCATTCTAGTGGAAGTTACCTATTCTTCAGAGCGGTTGGTTGAGATCTACATTCGCGAGATCGTTTGTCTTCACGATGTGCCCGTGCCTATCATTTCTGATCGAGGTACGCAATTCGCCTCGTATTTCTGGAGGGCAGTATAGTGTGAGTTGGACATGCAGGTTGAGTTGAGCACCGCATTTCATCCCCTGATGGAGGGGCAGTCCGAGCGCACTATTCAGATATTAGAGGATATGATTCGCACTTGTGTCATAGATTTTGGGGGTTCTTGGGATCAGTTCTTTCCGCTTGCTGTGTTTGCCTACCACAACAGCTACCAGTCGAGCATTCAGATTGCTCCCTATGTGGCATTATACAGGAGGTGGTTTCGTTCGCCAATTGTATGGTTCGAGCCGGGGGAGGCTCGATTGTTAGGTACAAATTTGGTACAGGATGCCTTGGATAAGGTCAGGATTATTCAGGATCAACTTCGCACAGCTCAGTCTAGGTAGAAGAGTTATGCCAACCGTCGAGTTCGTGATGTTGCATTCATGGTTGGAGAGAGGGTATTTCTCCGGGTTTCACCCATGAAGGGTGTGATGAGGTTCAGAAAGAAGGGAAAGTTGATCCCTAGGTATATCGGACCCTTTGAGATTCTTGAGAGAGTGGGTGAGGTAGCCTACAAGCTCGCATTGCCACCCAGTTTATCAGTGGTTCATCTTGTGTTCCATGTGTCCATGCTCCTGAAGTATCATGGTGATCCGTCTCATGTATTAGATTTCAGCTCAGTCCAATTGGAAAAGGATTTGACTTATGAGGAGGAGTTGTTGGCTATTGTCACGACCCAAAACTCCCTCTGTAAGATGTCGTGATGGCACCTAGTCTCTATGACTAGGTAAGCCTAAACAAATGTGGAAATAACAAAACAAAAGTAAAACTTAACAACTATCTGCAATAGATAACCAAATAACTGGTAACAATGCCGCTCGACATTTACAATAACCAACACTCTAGTAATACACAGTATTCCCAAAACCCAGAACATCATAAGTCACAAGCTATAGAAGGAAACTAGTATCTCTATACACCAGAGTCTAACAAAAGAAGTACGGAAGGTAAATGACATAGGAGATAATAGAGGGGGACTCCGAGGTGTGCGGACGCGTCAGATATACCTTGAAGTCTCCATACAACAGCAAACACTCTCAGCTAGTAGCGGGGCTGATAAGAAGCACCTGGATCTGCACACATAACATGTGCAGAAGAGTAGCATGAGTACACCACAATGGTACTCAGTAAGTGCCAAGCCTAACCTTGGTCGAGTAGTGACGAGGTCAGGTCAGGCCCACTGGTAAATAATAAATAAGGCAGGAGAATATACAGTATAATAAGAGACTAGAATTTAACAAAAGGAAACACATCAAGGCAACAGTACAACACACAAGTGTAAACAGCAGGGGATCACCCAAGATACCGTTTTGTAGTCCCACAATAAATATGCAGGGAGAACTCCCGAGGTACTGCCTCATAGTCTCAAAAGTAAATGTACAAGGAGAACTCTCGAGGTACCGCCTCGTAGTATTAAAAGTAAATGTGTAGGGAGATCTCCCGAGGAACCGCCTCGTAGTCTCAAAAGTAAATGTACAGGGAGAACTCCCGAGGAACAACCTCGTAGTCTCAAAAGTAAATATAC
>AWOL01S0003587.1:0-74096 GCA_000715115.1 Nicotiana otophora
ACTCCCGAGGAACCGCCTCGTAGTCTCAAAAGTAAATGTGCAGGGAGAACTCCCGAGGAACCGCCTCATAGTCTCAAAAGTAAACACACAGCTCAAACCGATAAATACAATAGTTAACAGTAAGATTTCTACAGTTATACTGATAAAGAACAAGGAAAAGCAGGAAATCATCACAGAGTTCAAATAAGCAAATAAAGCATGTAGGCATGCGATATTGGACTAAACAGGATAACTACACATATTGGAATAGCTCAATTAAGAATGAAACAGACTAATACTCATTTAAACAATATAACTCAAATTAGAGGAAAAACACGTTGCTACTCAGTAAAATAAATCGATTTTTTACAACAAATAGCCCGTGTACGTACTCGTCACTTCACGTACACGGCGCTCACATATCACAACAGTATTGAATCCTAAGAGGATTACCCCAACACAAGGTTAGGTAAGCCACTTACCTCAAACGAAGCTCAATCAATCGGTAACAATGCCTTTTCCATGAATATTCGACTCCGAATAGCCCAAATCTAGCCAAAATCAGATACATACCATAAATACAACTATAAGAAATTAATCTAATTAATGAAATCAAAGCTAAAGCAAGAAATTAAAAAATTACCCCAAAAAGTCGACCCGGGCCCACGTCTCGCAATTGGGTAAAAGTCACAAAATATAAATACCCATTCACTCACGAGTTCATTCGTACCAAAATTATCCAAATCCGATATCAAAATCCCAATTAAAACTCAAAAACTTAGTTGAAGAACTTCTCCCATTTTTCCCAAATTTCTCAACCAAATTCCTTAATTAAATGATAAAATCAACTATAGATTAGTGGAATATAACCATAAACGAGTTAAGAATCATTACCCCAAAGTACTCTATGAAACATCCTTTAATTATCGCCTCAATCCGAGATCTCAAAGACCCAAAATGAAAATGAGATCAAACAGTCAAAATCGACCCTTTTCTGCCCAGCGATTTCGCATCTGCAGACTACCAGTCGCACCTGCGACGCTGCAGCTGCGGAATTTCCATCGCAGGTGCAGAAATTACTTAAGAGGCCAGGGACTGCTTCTGCGATAAGGTGGCCACACCTGCATGTGCGCGCCTACAGACAATGGTCCGCTTCTGTGGTCTTCCTTCGCGCCTGCGGTTCCTCTAGCGCATCCGCGGGCATCGTAGATGCGGCATTTTCCTCGCACCTGTGACCCCTGACCAAACCTCCCCACTCCGCTTATGCGTTCCTCGATTCGCACATGCACGCCCGCACCTGCGGCCAACCCCATCGCAGGTGCGATGACACCAGAAGTTGAAAGGCTTCAGCAGTTACACAAGTCCAATTTTCAATCCGTTACGCATCCGAAATACACTCGAGGCCCCCGGAACGTCAAACAAACATACAAAAAAGTCCTAAAATACCATACAAACTTAGTGGAGCCCTCGCATAACATCAAAGAATGCTAGAAACACGAATCACCCTCTTATTCAAACTTAATGAACTTGAAACTTTAAATTTCTACAACCTATGCCGGAACCTATCAAATCACGTCCGATTGACCTCAAATTTTGCACACAAGTCATAATTTACATCAAGGACCTACTTCAACTTCCGGAATTCTAATCCGAACCTGATATCAAAAAGTCCACTACCGGTCAAAATCTCCAAAAATTTGACTTTCGCCAATTCAAGCCAAATCAGCTACAGACCTCCAATTCACAGTCCAGACACGCTCTTAAGTCTAAAATCTCCCAATAGAGCTAACGGAATCAATGAAACTCCATTTCGGTGTCGTCTTCACATAGTTCCAACTACGGTAAAAATCTTAGAACTTTAGCTACAGCTTTAGGGACTAAGTGTCCCAAAATACTCTAAAAACACAACCAAAGCTTCCCGGCAAGCCACATAAGTAAAAAGAGATACGGGAAAAGCAGTAAATAGGGGATTGGGGCTATCACTCTCAAAAAGACCGGCCGGGTCGTTACAGCTATTCTAGCCTAGCAGGTCCAACAATTGAGGTCTAAGAGTTATCCTTCAGCTCGAGTGCAGTGGAAAGGTCAGCCAATCGTGGAAGCCACCTGGGAGTCCGACTCGTACATACGAAGTAGATAACCACACCTTTTCACCAGTCCAGGTACTATTCTATGTCCGTTCGAGGACAAACATTTGTTTTATAGGCCATGGTATGTTGACCCGATAGGTCATCTAGAGCTTTAACCCTTAATTATGTGTTTTGAAATCTCAAATAGCTTCTTTTATCCTTCCACCATTTGTGTGCATAGTCTGTATCTGCTTCCAGAAGCATTTATGTGAAAATTGATTAAAATGTGAATTTGTACCTTATAATTCATTTGAGTTAACTTCGGTCAATATTTTGAGAAAACGGATCCAAATCCATGTTTCGACGGTCTCGGTAAATCCCTATCGTGAATTGGGACTTGGTTGTATGTCCGAATTTTGAAGTTTAAAGGTTTAAAGAATTTATAAATTTGACCAATGTTTGACTTTGTTGATACCGGGTCCGGATTTTGGTTCTGGAACTTGGTATAGGTCCATTACTATATTCATGACTTGTTGGAAAAATTTGGTGCAAAACAAAAGTGATTTGACGTGATTCGGACATCCGGTTGAAAAATTGAAAGTTCTTAAGTTTCATTGAAAATTTCATTTGTTTTGGTGTCTGATTCGTAGTTTTAGACGTTATTTTGCTATTTTTATCGCGCGAGCAAGTTCGTATAATATTTTTTGACTTATGTGCATATTTCTTTTGGAGCCCCGAGGGCTCGGGTGAGTTTCGGATAGGCTAGGGGTGTTTTGAACTTAAGGAAAATGCTTGTATTAGCTTCTGTTGGTTTCTGGTGTCTTCTTCTTTGCAATCATGAAGAATGTTCCGCGATCACGAAGGGTTGTTTGGGATAGGGGAGGAGATTTTTCTTCACGAGCGCGAGGTCCTGGTCGCGAACGCGAAGTGGAGGGGGGGGTTTGCCCTTCGCGAACGTGACTGCCCCTCCGCGAACGCGAAGCATTAAGGGCTTGGGGGGAGACTGGATTGGAGTGTTACGTGAATGCGGACCATGGGTCGCGAACGCGATGGTCATGGGGAAGAGCCATCGCGAACACGGAGCACTTCGCGTGAACGCAAAGGCCATTCTGGACGTTGTGCATCGCGAACGCGGCAGGTCCCTCGCCAACTCGATGAAGACCTGATGCACAGACCTTCAATATTTCAAAAAATGGGATTTCCCCCATTTTTCATAACCTTTTCATTAGAGCTCGGCCTAGAGGCTATTTGGAGGAGAAATTTCAACACCAATTCATAGGTTAGTATACTTTAACTCATTTTCTTTCATTTCTAATATCACCCATTAATTTCTAGTGTTAATCTTTGTTCTTCCATGGTAGAAAACTAGGGATTTAGGAAAAATTGGGGGATTTTTGCAAATGCGGGATTTTGACCACAATTTGGGGTCGGATTGTGAAACTAATTACATAATCAGGTTTGGGGGTGAATGGGTAAATGAGTTTTGGTCTAAATCTCGGGTTTTGACCAAGCGACCTCGGGATTGACTTTTTTTGGGAAAAGTGTAAAAATCCTAACTTTATGTATTGTAATTGATTCTCTTAGCATTATTTAACATTATCAAGTCGATTGTGGTTAGATACGATTGGTTTGGAGGCGGATTCTAGAGGAAAGGCCCCGGTAGAGCTCTGAGTTGACTACGGAGTGAGGTAAGTGTTGGGTATTATCCTTCCAAATATACCGCAAACAAATCCGATAGCACCCATTCTAGGTCCAATGACCTCATCGCATCACACAACCACTCTAGTGACATGCCTCATCAATACAACCTAAATCCATAACCATTCAATCCATGCACCAATAAGCAACAATTCAAAGGTACCCAAAATAGAAAATGACTCAAATGAGAGAACTGTCCCGCAAACTCAACAAGCACATCCACAACCACAATGTTATGCACCCTTCATACATAGTAGAACCAAGACACACGAATCTAACACAAAGGATCACATCGCGACTTAACCCAGCTGAAATGTGTGACCCCATCTAAACATGGGTCCTTATGAAATACCTCAAGCCACCATGCTCGAAATCAATAACTACACGCAATTCGACATCAAATACACGAAATGTATGACCATAAACACGAAGAAGTAAATAGCACAATATACCATAGTTCGGAGAGAACATAACCAAGGCGCAATCAACCATTCGACACCCCAATAACCATCTCGCTCAAATCTCGATATAAGGCCCAAATAGAACTGCACTATGTGTGCATATAACCAACAAATCACAACCCTTCGTAGCATAGAGGAGTAACACATAGACCATATCATAACATAAATAAGCTCAACTCTAATCGAATGACACATCCCTCAACAGTAGCAGTACGGAGTCAACCAATCCGACCTGGTGTAGAATACACATCCTCATTAGGCTTACCAATGGGGGCCCAGATCAATCCTGGTCATCCATAAATAGATATGTAACCCTCTGAAAGTCCACAATGACTGAAATATAGTACATACTATCATCTAGCTAGCTTTTGCCACATCTTCACTCTCCATAACCACATAACAGTCTGTTTATGAGAACTCTCGATCTCCAAATCCATTTAACACATGAATCACCATATCTTATCCCAACTCTACCGCCCGAATGTTTAACATATCTCTCACACACAATCATCCTACGAGGAATACTTCTATAATTCTTCTGTGTCATATAGCAAAATTTGAATATCAACAGTCAATCAACTAGGCGAGTACCGAAACACCAATGAAACATCCGTAAATCAAAACACAGTGCACCTTCTGAAATGTAACCTCTACTCCGAATTCGTTTGTGCTACATAAGAATTTATGATCTTCCCTATAAAACTTACTAGTGACCTCGCGCATGCAAATCTCGATCCCACACAACACAACACATCTATCATGTCATCCTATGAAAAGTACGAGAATCTAATAGTCAACTCTGTGTCACAAGCAAACAACATACTCAATTAGCCAGGAACCTTCCATTTGATCTCATCTAAGAGAAAATCACAGCACGCAACATGCTCCTCACGCCAGCAGGAAATATACACCTTGAACTGTGGTAGAAACCATTGAGAATACTTTGAAATCCATTTGCAAATAACCTACCTATCCGAACTGAATCTCTCTAACCCAACCAAGTCACGCGGGTCGCCAAACTCAAAAGTATTTCCACAAAACACCCGTAGAGACTCACCACGTCATAAGTACCTAAAGAATAGATCATATCCATTAACGTGTTGATCCAACCTACTACCAAGTTATCCTATTATTTCCCAAGTTCTTCCGAATTACCCTCAATTTGGCATTTCTCCTTGCCATAACACCACGATCCTTACCACAAATCTCACCACAAGCGATCCTGGCATAAAACCACACCGCCCTAAGGCCCACAAGTTATTGTATTCCCTCTTAAGCACCTCATAAGTACCACAAACGAAACACTCATTCTGAAGAGACCTTCTATAAATCTAAAGTCATTTACCTCTCATTCTTGATGCTGAAATGTAGAATCTATATCTATATAGAAATTCCACAAGTCTCGACACCTTCCAACTTAAATCTCAGATTTTATACATATATATCCGCAAAATTCTCAATTGTTAACTACTAATCTTGAATCTATTAGAACCTTCTCGAGAGTCATCCACTCTGTTCAAATCTCAATTGCACCGCCCAGACGGTCGAATGACTTGTGCCCTAACAACACGACAATACCCAAAGAAGTAACCCGCACCTCTAAACAGTCAAATGAACCCCTACTCCATGCACACTACATCCGTCACGAATAGTAAACTCAAATCATTCCACGATTTCCATATACCCATAAAGTGTAACACAACGTGTATCCAGAAATTTCCTTACTCAAGTCATCCTCAAATCAACCTCTACAAGTCATAACCGATTCACAAGTATGCCTCAAACCGAAACCAGTATAACACATAACCACGCAATCAAATCGCCGATAGCAAAAACCCCAACTTAGCTCAAAGCCATAGACTAAAACGCTCGATAACTCATAATACACATGCTCTATTACTGCCGTAATCCCGCACCGATGTTCAACTCAATCCTTTATAAGCTCATGTAACACAAACCATCTAATACCTCAAATCATCTGCAATTCTTGCATTCATCCTCGTGATGATCGGATCAACTTTCTCAACCCATTCAAACTTAAATCGTAACTCATGTAACCCGCTAGAAGAAAGAAACTCTCCACATAATAGCATAAGTATCACACATCTGTAGATTACCCCACAGGTGACAACCCGCCTTCTTAGCCTCAAACTGACATCTCTTTATACCCTTTCGCAGCCAGAACTACTACGCCATCACTTAATCTTCCTGATTCTGAACTCATCAATAATACATGAGAATCTAATTCTTTCCACAATTAAACGACATGGAAAAATCCTTCAATACACTCATACCTCAAGGCTATATGTCACATCAAGATAGAAATCAAGCACCTAATAGTATTTTTGACATCTCAAGCAAACTCTTTTCGTCACATTCAAACCATCTGAACGCATCACACAATCACATCATACTCATCATGTAGCCATCCAACCACTCATCGAGCCATAAATTTCACTCATAGGGACACTACTGGATTTATAAGTCCAAAAACACGTGCTCGCCCAACTAAAATCCCCATGCTCAAGCTACAGTCAAAACTCGGCCTCAAATCCTCCCGACTGACCCATTATCAGCACATAAAAATCACATCTCGCACCTCATCCATGAAATCACAAGCCGTCGATGTACAGTTCATATCGAGCGCTCACATGTGCATACGAATGCGTGGAAGGAATTCAAAGGGTTGCACTTCAAGCTGAATCAATGTCGCACGATAAGGAAAGGAAGACGGAAAGTTTATCCTAAATGCCTTGTATCTCTCGAAGATAGGTATGGATGTCATCATATCGGTCCACAAGACTTTACTAGACATTTGCTTATGACTCATAGAACCTATGAACCTAGAGATATGATACCAACTTTTCACGACCCAAAAATCCAACTAGTCATGATGGCACCTAACCCAATATGCTAGGTAAGACAATTGACAATGAACCAATTCCAATGAAATTTAATGAGACAATAAATAGAAAAACATATATGTATCTTATACATTTCCCAAGGACTGGTAGTAATCTTCTAAGATTTTAGATTTCTTTACAAAAGGAAACTGAAATAATTACAACATCTGTTTGAAATGTAAATGAACAGAATTCGAATCTAATGATACCAAGAACTAGTGATAGCCATAATTGAAATACGGGTATATCTTCCGATCCAGCTCTCGTCCTATGCAGCAACATCCAGCATCTGCACGCAAGGTGCAGAAGTGTAGTATGATTACAACCGACCCCATGTACTCAATAAGTAACAAACCTAACTTTAGGTTGAAAGTAATGACGAGCTGGGTCAAGGGTCAGAGTCCAACTCCAATAACCGGCAACAGTTCATAACGGTACAATAAAGAAGGTACAGAAAATAACTCAGCTCGTTAACAGTTACGAAAAATAGGCATGCTTTTCAGGTATAACAGTAGATCCCAAATCTTTCACTGAAAAATCGCAAAGATATATGAGCAAGTTTGAAAATTGTTATTTTTCCCAAAAACCTTTCAACAATAAATAAGATATTTCATTTTCAGATAGCATGAGGAAAATACATCTATATGCCTACATGCCACTATATAAGTGAAATCATGAATGTCACCAAAAACCAGGTAGCAGAAGGAAATGCATCTCTATGCATGTATTTCAAGTACGCATGTCAAATGCTATGCATCTCAAAGATGAACTCATGTACTCACACTCTCAGAGTACTCAATCACTCAATATAAAACAGTCAGTCACTCACTACTATATAGGGCTCATCCAGCTCAAGGAACTCCATCCCAAATATAAAAGTATAGGGCAACTCCATGCCTAGGGAACTCTATCCCACATATAAAAGTATAGGGCAACTCCATGCCCACGGAACTCCATCCCAAATATAATATCCATTGCGCTCACTGTAGGTGTGCAGACTCTGGAGGGGCTCCTTCAGCCCAATCGCTATAATAAGCTAGATCGAGTTATAAATAAATAAAAACATGTTACGGCGTGCAGCCCGATCCCTTAATTATCACTCACAATCAGACCCTCGGCCTCACTCAGTCATTACTCTCTCTAATCTCACGGGCTCACACCGCTCATACTGAGCAGCCCTAATCAATGATTTAAGATATGACAATATACAATAACAGAGACTGAGATATGATATGAAATGATGAATGCGACTGATTACATAACTGCAATTAAACAAATAACTCAACATCAAAGAACGACCAATGTGGGTACCAATAGTACCAGAATATAGCCTAAACATAATTTCTGGCATCAATTACAGCTCAGGTGCTCTAACACATAGAGTACAGTAAAAATGTTCAATTAAGATAGCTACAGAGTTCCATGGAATCGACTAAATCACAATTTACATGGTGCATGCCCACACGCCCATCACCTAGCATGCGTGTCACCTCAACATCAAACACATAACACGTAATTCGAGGGTTTCATACCCTGAACGCCAAGCTTAGAAGTGTTACTTACCTCGAAAGAGCCATATCAAATATCGAGTAAGCCTAACAATGCACCAAAATGCCATCCCGTGCATACCGACCTCCGAACGGCTCGAAACTAGCCAAAAGTAACTCAAATACATCAAATAATTTCAAATGAAACAAACCCAATCGATAAAGATCGAATCTCTAATCAAAAGCCCAAAATCAATCCCAAAAGTCAAACCCGGGCCCGCACCTCAAAATCCAACAAAACTCATAAAATATGATAACTCATTCAATTACGAGTCCAACCATACTAGTTTCATTCAAATCCAACTCCAAATCAGTGTTCAAAACTCAAGAATTTGCTCTATGAAACTTTAGTCAAAACCCCCAATTTCTCTTTAAAATTCATAATCCAATTACCAAAAATGAAGATAGATTCGAGAAATATAACCAAAACCGAGTGTAGAACACTTACCCCAATCCATGTAATGAAAATTGCTTCAAAAGTTGCCTCAATCCGAGACTTATATCTCAAAATATAATAAAAGAACCAAAACCTCAATAGATAGCTTTTGCCCAGTAATTTCGCATTTGCGAAAAAACTTCCGCTTCTACGGAACCGCATGTGTGACCCAGCCTTCGCTTCTGCGAACAAGCCCAAACTCAGCAGCCCCCACTTCTGCGATCACCACTTTGCTTCTGCGGTCACGCTTCTGCCCCCAAATGTTGCATCTGCGGACTTTGCTCCCAGACCAGGACTCCGCTTATACGCCAAAAATCACGCTTCTGCATGCACGCAGGTGCGCTTCCTAATCCGCTTCTATGATGGTTCGATAGCCTATCCTTCTTCGCAGATGCGCCAATTCCTTTGCTTCAGCGGCCACCGCACCTGCAAAAAATCAATCGCATGTGCGCAACACCAGAACCAGCTCCTCTTCAGCAATTTAACATGAAACAAAAATGATCTGAAACTCATCTGGACCACTAGGGATCCTTTCTAAATATACCAACAAGTCCCATAACATAACACAGACCTACTCGAGGCCTCAAATCACAAAAAACAATATCGAATCGACGAATCTCACCTCAATTCGAACTTAAATGAACTTTGAGCTTTCAACTTCTAAAACTTGTGCCGAAACATATCAAATCAACCCGAAATTAAACCAAATTTTTCACACAGGTCCCAAATGACATAATGAAGTTATTGCAATTCCTGGAACCACAATCTGAATCTAATATCTACAAAGTCAACTCTCGGTCAAACTTATGAACTTTCCAATTCTTTAAATTTTCACTTTTCGTCAATTAGTGTTGAATCCTTCTAGAAATATTCAAATGCAAATACGGGCATACGTCCAAATCCAAAGTCACCATTAGAACCTAACGGAACCATCAAAACTCTGTTCCGGGGTTAAATTCACAAAAGTCAAACTTAGTAAACTCTTCCAACTTAAAGCTTCAAATATGAAATTCATTCTTCCAAATCACTTCCGGATCACCTGAAAAACCAAGACAGATAATTCACACAAGCCATAATACATCATATGAAGCTACTCAGGGTTTCAAATAGCAGGAAGGAACGCAAACACTCAAAACAATCGGTCGGGTCGTTACACTTACTTATACCCCTAGTTGACATTTATTGAATTATCTTGTTGTTTAGTATTCATTATAGTGGATTCTTGATTTGAGACGAGATTTCGTTTCTGTTACTGCTTCATATCCATTACTCATAGAGAAATCTTGTGATTAAGCTGTAAAATTAAATGCACTTATTGATTTGTTCATAGTCTAACGGTGGGATCGGGTTGCGCGCCGCAATAGGTGAAATAAGGATGGATTGATATGGTAAAATAAGAATGAATTTATATTGATACGGTGGGATCGGGTTGCATGCCGCAATAGGTAAAATAAGGTGGATTGATACGGTGAAATAAGGATGAATTATGTTATTGATTCTGATTATATGGTAGGATCAGGTTGTGTGCCGCAACATATATTTATTTATTATTGTTGATATTATTATGGTGAAATAAGGGAGGATTATATTGTACGATGGGATCGGGTTACGCGCTGCAACAGTCTATGTATTTTTATTTCCTTATCGTATTGTGTTGGCTTCGGTATTTTCATACGAGACTCTAAGGATTGGTATTTCTGGCATTTATTGGTTTTCCTTTAGAGGTTGAGTTATTTTCATGTATTAACTACTTTAATTCGTTCCTGCATTTTCTTTCCTACCATTATTTTTATACTGCGTACAGGTTATTGTAAGTGACTGCCTTAGCCACGTCATTACTTCGTCGAGGTTAGGCTCCGCACTTACAGAGCACATGGGGTTGGTTGTACTCATACTACACTTTGTACTTCTTGTGAAGATTTTGGAGTCGGTCCCAGCGACGGTTCATAGATTGCTCGGGTCGGCGATTGAGTAGAGATTTGAGGTACAGCTGCTCGGCGTCCGCAGCCCCTAAAGTCTCCTTCTTTTTATTTTTAGCTGTGTACTTTCTCTGAGACAACTTTATTTTTATTCATGTGTACTATTCTAGTAGCTCGTGCACTTGTGACACCGGATCCAGGGTTATAGTAGATATCTCAGTTGATATGGTTTTTCCACTTCTTATCTTAGATTTATTGCAGTTATTTCAGCTTCTTTATCATCATTAAATCTGAATTATTAAAAATAGATAAATTATTCTAACGTTGACTTGTCTAGCAAGTAAAATATTATGCGCCATCACGGTCCTGAGGGTGCGATTTCCGGATCGTGACACATAGTCTCTAAAAATTATAGAAGGATGAACACCAATCTAGGCTTACTTAAATGTATTACGTATTCAAGGCAAGCAATGCATGTTAAATTAACCAATAAATATTACTCCTATAGTTATTAATCATCTCTAAATTATAAACTATAATAACAATTACAATCATTTTACATAGTCTATCTCAATTCAATAACAAATTGTAAAAGTAGATTTGGAAACCCATTAAGGTATCCATATCAAAAAATAGTTGAGAATCATGAGAAATTTCTCCAGGTTATGAACGTTTTCTGCTATGTAAACAAGAGTGAACTCAATTTCGTCGAGGATTTAGCCGAAAAAATAGATGGATGAAATAGTAAGTTATTCCGGAACTTTGATCAAATACAAGAAGAAAAGAGTGTGATAAGAAGATGACAATTTGGTGAAAGAGTGGTAAGATGCTACTCTTCATCCGTAGCATAATAGAGGGTAAATTTTAAGTAACTTTTTTATGATAATAGAGTACATTATTTCGTAAACTTAAAAAAAATCTTTTAAGTGGAGTACTAGCTTGAAGATGCTGCTCTTCATTCATTCCTTCTCCCGCTCTATCTCCGAAAAGTTTTTTTTTTTTAATCTTAAACTATTCGAAAAATTTGGTTATGGAGAAAAACAATTAGCTTGAGGCGTGTCAAGGACACCGTCCTTAAGAATATTTCGCCCACACAGTGATAAATAAAATTAGGCGTATCCCCCAAGATTCAACAAGTTCTTCCAGTTATTAAACTATGAACAAAACTAGCCAAATATTCAAGAAAGCAACCCAGCATATAGGAGGAAAAGATGATTCAAAAAGTTGTGTCAGAAAATTGTGTCTTTAGCTCTCCAAAGATCATGTTTATATAGGTGTTGCTCCAACGGCTAGATAATGGCTAGATACAGCTAGTTTGACTCTATTAGTTGTAAAATAACTTACTAAATAATAAGTAGATGTATATAATATTTTAAAGAGAAAAGATTTTCCAAGTCAAGATGAATATTACCGTTTAAGATATCGCTAATTTTCCAACAATCCCCCACATATCTCAAACGGGATATAAAAAATAAATAGTAAATAACGAAAGAAAGAGAGTATAATTTGCTGGGTTTCGGGTATAATGAAATCCATCTGGTATCTTGTGGACTATGAACTAGGCATAGATAAAATAAGATTTAACTTACAGAATAATTGATGAAGTTGATAACTTCTATGAACCAAAAAATTCTTGTTGTAAAATAGGAACCTTATTCATCATATTACACCCTCATAATTTCTGATGTTATCGCGGTTTTACGCTAATAGGTCATGCGCGCGCCTGGTATTCATGAGCGCTCCAGAAATTTTGCCACAAATTTCATAGGAGTGGCCCCACTCCACACTCATATAGGTCCATCATCAAATGTATTCTGCAGCATAATACACCACCTACAATAGACTATAGATTATTGGATTAAGAGTTTAATAACTCAACCTCACATTTCGTGTAGTCTTGCACTATACACACACACACACACACCATAGGAAGAGACATAATTTAATAGTGCATATGTGATCAACTAATGACTTGTTATTACCCATATGAACCTACTTCATGTATCTCCAATCACATAGGTTGGGTTACCATCATTGTTGATACATCTTAAATTGGTAAAAGTCTCAACCCCTCGATGTTTTACTTATAAGTCAAAGGATCGGCTAAATCTTCTTTTCACTACACATAATATGTATAAAACATTCTCATCTCTAAGAAATTGCTTTAAGACATTATATCTTAAGAAAATGTTATTCTTCCTATTGAAAGATTTATTTTCTTACAATGCTTATTGCGCCTTGGCAATCACAATTCATCGACATATTATTGTCGGTTTAACTCACCAAAAGATTGCTTAATCAACCTCATTGTCAGACAATTCCAAAATCATAACACTCAACCAAAAGATAATCACACAATCAATAGTGAATTTTTTCTCATTTGAATCAAAGATTCCATCATTGTATCCTTCTAATACAGTGAAAAATTCACATACACAATACTATCTCATAGTATTTCTCAAGTAAAGAATAAAGACATCTCAAAAGAAACTTTAACTTCCACAACTTATCTCAAATTTGTAAGAAACCCGTCATAATTCAACAATTTCCTCAACATATTTTGATATTCCAATACAAAACTTTTGCCACAAAAAATCTCAATTGTCTAAGTATGGCATACCAGCAGCAGGCCATATTGGCTTTATGTTAGTGTTTGGGTATGATCCGTCCCTCCGGAGTCTGACATACCAGCAGTGAGCGCAGGTACTGGACAATGCTAAGTGACTGAGCGTGCTGAGTGATTGAGCGTGATGAGTGGGAGTACGAGCCAGCGAGATTGAGTACTCTGAGAGTGTGAATACATGAGTTCATCATTGTGATGCACTGCATTTGACATGCATACTTGACATACAGGCATAGAGATGCATTTTCTCATGCTATACGGTTTTATGACATTCATGATTTCACATGCACTTTAACATGTAGGCATAGAGATGTACCTTCCTCATGCCATCTGAGAATGAAATATCTTATTTGTCGTTGAAAGTTTTTGGAAAAAATAATAGTTTTCTGACTTACTCATTTTTTGGTGATCTCGGTGAAAGAATTGGATTTTACTATTATACCTGAAAAACATGCCTATTTTTCGTATTTGTGAATGAGCTGAGCATCATATCTTTTGATTATTACTTGTATTGTTTTTATTATATTGTTACAAATTATTCTTGGCTATTGGTGTTGGACTCTAACCGTTGTCCAAGCTCGTCACTACTTTCAACCTAAGGTTAGATTTATTACTCATTGAGTACATGAGGCCGGTTGTACTCATACTACACTTTTGTACCTTGCGTGCAGATTTTGGAATTGATGTTGTTGTGTATAGAGGGAGATGACATTAAAGATGAACCTGTGTTCCGGTTATAGTGTAACGACCCGGCCAGTCGTTTCGAGAGTTGTATCCCCGTTCCCCCATTTACTGCCCATTTTATGCTTTACAGTTGTTATATGACTTACCGGAGGTAGTTGGTTCGGGTCGGGAGAGTTTTTGGAATGAATTGAGACACTTAGTCTCAAAGTTAGAAACTTAAGAGGAAAAGGTTGACCGGATCTAGACTTATGAGTAAATGATTCTGGAATGGCGTTTTGATGGTTTTGATAGCTCCTTGGGTGATTTTGGGCTAAGGAGAATGTCTGGATTGTGATTTGGAGGTCCGTAGAGGAATTAGGCTTGAAATGGCAAAAGTTTCAAAATTTGGAAGTTTGAATGAGAGTGGACTTTGTGGATAACGGGCTCGGATTAGAGTTCCGGAAGTTAGAGTAGGTCCGTGGTTTCATTTGTGACTTGTGTGCAAAATTTGAGGTCAATCGAACGTGATCTGATAGGTTCGGCATCGTTTGTAGAAGTTGGAATTCCCTTAGTTTCAATAGGCTTGAATTGGGGTGCGATTCGTATTTTTGATATTGTTTGATGTGATTTGAGGGCTCAGCTGAGTTCGTGTCATGTTGTAAGCCTTGTTGGTATGTTTGATTGAGGTCCCGGGGGCCTCGGGTTGATTTTGGAAGGTTAACGGATCAAAAATGAGACTTAGTGCACTGCTAAATGGAGTATGCTAGTGTAATCGCACCAACGGAGCATTGATCGCAGGTGCGAGCTGGGAAGTGCAGAAGCGGAGGTTGGATTCTGGACTATGGAGCGTAGATGCGGAAGGAATTCCACAGGTGCAGATTTGCACATGCGCGTGGAGGATCGCAGAAGCGGAAAAGGATTGAGGAGGTTGGTCCGCAGAAGCAGATTGTTTGCGCAGATGAGCGCCCGCAAAAGCAGGGATTTCGACCGCAGAAGTTGTTGGTTGGCTTAGTGCCTTCCGCAGATGTGGATGATTGACCGCAAAGCGGGGTCACTGAAGCAGCTAAATTGGCCACAAAAGCGAGAATGCTGGGTAGATTATTTAAAACGAGGGTTCCAAGATTTTCACCATTTTTAACACTTCAAGCTCGGGATTTGGAGATTCTTGAGAGGATTTTCGGGGAAATTCTTAAGGTAATTCACTTGTGGTCTAATTTATTCAATAAATATGTTTCCCCATTATTTTTCCCACCTAGTTTGTGTGTATTTAAGGTAACATTTGGGAGTTTGAGGCTAGAGATTTGGAGAGTTTGATTTAGGGATTTGGGTGGCGATTTGGTGTCGGATTTTGGTAAATTTGGTATGGTTGGACTCATGGTTGAATGGGATTTTAGATTTTGTGACTTTTATCGATTTCACGACATGGGCTCGGGGTCGGCTTTTGAGTCGACTTTGGCTTTTGATTAATAACTTAGTATTTTCTTACAGAATTGATTCCTTTAGCCCGCGTTGATTGTATCGCATTGTTTGTGGTTGGAGGCCATTTTGCGAGGCAAAGGTGTGTTGGAGTAGAGATTTGCTCGGATTAAGGTAAGCAACAGTTCTAAATTTTGTTCTGAGGGTATGAAACCTCGTAATATGTGTTATGTGATTGGTTTTGAGGTGACGCACATAATAGGTGACTGGCGTGTGGGCGTGCACTGTAAGAACTATGGCTTGGTCAATTCCATGGAACTGAACAGTTGAGAAATCTATTGTTATCCGTATATTCTCCATGTGTTATAGAAATTGAACAGTAAATCATGTTAGAAATCATGTTTAGACTATGTGTTGACACTGTAGGGACCCACACACGTCGTACACATGTTGAATTATCTGCTAAATTATTGTTTTGTACTCAGTCACAATTTTACTTGCATAGTACATCTCAGTCTCTATTGTTCATTATCGATACATTATATCATTGTTGTTTGGGTTGATTATCATTATTTCTGAGAGCCTGAGAGACTGTAGAGGTTGATGACTGAGTAATGCCGATGGCCTGATTTTGTGAGGATATTTATGGGATCAGGTTGCACGCTGCAGCATGTTTTATTGATTTATGCCATGATTGGCTTGTTATAGCACTTGGGTTGAAGAAGCCCCTCTAGAGTCTATAAATACCCCCAGTGAGCGTCGGTACCTACTAAGTGCGAGTGCCGAGTGTTGAGCGATTAAGAGGAATGAGAAACAATGAGGGATTGAGTGACTGTGAGGTTGGAGTGCATGAGAGGACTGAATGACTGCTACTCTGAGATTTTGCACTTGATTTCATTACTGTTGTACTTCAGCTGGTATATATCATTGTCATGTAAGTTTTGAGAGATATTATATCCTATTTCAAGTGAACCTGACATGAATTAACTGTTTTGGCCTTAATTGTCGAATTTGAAAGCATGCATATCTTTTAATGTTTTAATTTTTTTAATTGATCTATTTCTGTGAAGCTCGTCACTACTTTCAGTCTATTATTTAGTCTTGTTACTTACTGAGTTGATTCTACTCACGCTATACCCTGCACTTCGTGTGCAGATCCAGATATTCCCACACATGATGGGTGTTGAGTTCTTTGCACAGCTTGATCATTTGGGGATTCCAAGGTAGTTGTCTGGCGTTCGCAGACCTTGTCTCTCCTCCTTTATCTTACCACTTTATAGATTTAGTTTTAGTCTTTCATAAACAGTATTTTTAGACTTGTGTTGTATAGACCCTCATGTACTCAGTGACACCCGATGTTGGTAATTTTCATATTTCTGTCCAGTTGTTTTTGAGAATTTTGATGCTTTAAACATGTGTTATTTATATTTTCATTTAAAAGTGTTGGAGGTTTTTAAAAGTGTAGGCTTGCCTAGTACCACGATAGGCGCCATCACGACTAGCTAGTTTTTGGGTCATGACAATTTGGTATCAGAGCCTAGGTTACATAGGTCTCATGAGTCATAAGCAGATTTAGTAGAGTCTTGCGGATCGGTACGGAGACGTCTGTACTTATCTTCGAGAGGCTGCCAAACCCTTAGGAAACTTCACATTCTTGTATTCTTATCATGCGAATTTGTTGATTCCGGTCACTAAATTTCTGTTGTTCTATTCTTTCACAGATGTTGAGGACACATGATACCAGACAGGATGGCTAACCACCAGTACCACCAGCTAGGGCCACGAGAGGCCGAGGTCGTGGTAGGGGCCGAGGTAGGGGCATAGGTGCAGCTCGCACAGCAGCTAAAGCAGCACCTGCAGATCCACCAGTTGCTCCAGCTCAGGAGCAGGTTCCAGATGTGGTTGAGCTAGTGGGGCCAACTTAGGCACCAGTTGTGCCCTTTATGATTCCAGGCCTTCAGGAGGCTTTGGCCCAGATATTGACTGTTTGCACTGGCCTAGCTCAGGTGCTTTCGGCTCAGTCCGCACCAGCCACTTCTCAAGCCGGGAGAGGTACTCATACCCCAGCCGCCCGTACTCCAGAGCAGGTGATGCAGGGACTCCAGACACTGGGGGTACTACCAACCCAGCCGGTTGCAACTGCTCAGGACCAGGTGGGTCTCGTTATGACTGATGATGAGCAGAGGAGACTAGACAGATTTGGGAGACTCCAGCCTGCAGCATTCAGTGGGGCTAAGATAACTAGGACTTTTTAGACAGATGTCAGTGGATTCTTCACACGGCAGGTATTCTGGAGACCAGTGGGGTCTCATTCACCACTTTTTAGTTTATTGGGGTTGCGTTCAGATTGTAGGAGGCTTATGAGAGGCACAGACCAGTTGGTGCAGCACCACTTACATGGCGTGAGTTCTTCGTTCTCTTCTTGGAGAAGCTCGTTCCACAGTCTCGCAGGTAGGAGCTACGCAGACAGTTTGAGCAGCTACATCAGGATGGCATGTTCGTGACCCAGTACGAGGTGAGGTTTTTTGAGTTGGCTCGTCATGCAGTTTGGTTGGTTCCCATGGGTAGGGAGAGGATCAGGAGATTCATTGATGTCCTTACATACCAGTTGTGGTTGCTTATGACTCGGGAGAGGGTATCTGGTGCTACTTTCGATGAGGTGGTTGATATTGCTTGGCAGATAGAGATGGTCAGGAGTATGAGGGGAGGGAGGCCAAGAGGCCGCGAGGTTCGGGTGGTCCCGGTGGTGTTCACTCTGGGGGACAACCTTACCACAGTAGGGGTCGTCCTTATATGCCCGCTCAGATGGCTCGTCCAGTTCACCATAGCACATCATCCAGGTATAGTCCATACAGTGCTCGTCAGAGTCAGTCATCTCTCAGTGCCCTTCCAGCTCAGAGTTCATCCCGTGCTCCATCAGTTCAGGGTTTATCTATGCTAGGCCCTTCTAACAGTTACTCTAATACTCTAGTCCCGATTCAGTCCCCACCACCACCACTTTCGGGCATATGTGGAGGCAGTGTCCTCGTTGCCCGGGAGGTCCAGTAAAGCAGAGGAGTTAAGCCGCGATTTCAGCACCAGTTACTTCACCACCCGCCCAGCCAGCTCGGGGTGGGTCTAAGTGTAAGGCCCCGTGAAATTGTTTTTCCTAAAAATCGAGGTTCCATGATGCCGGAGTAGGAATATTTTGCAGAATTAGGCATTTCCGCGGCCCATTATTTGGCCGCATAATCACTCTACGGGCCGAAGAATAGCCGCAGAGTGAAGCAGCGACTTGGGCCATTTTTTATGTCAATTTCATGGCCAATTATGCGATCGCATAACCATTTCGTGGGCCGCACTTTTGTCGCACAATTTGCCTTAGGATTTTTGTGAAGGGAGGTTCTGCGGTGCATTATGTGACCGCGGAATAGGTCTGTGGGCTTCATAACTACCGTAGACCCAGGCAGATGTTTTTCAGTTTTTGGCACCAAATTGTGCGGCCGATATGCGGACCGCATATCCTGTCCCAGGGCTTCATTTTTGGGGTTTTTAAACCCGACTCTATTTCATTAAAACATATGCTATAGACCATTTTTTAGCATATTTCTATTATTTTTAGAGTGAGAAAGAGTTCTTAGAGTGAGGAAGTAACCTTCAACCTAATATCCAACAATGCTTACTCAATCCTTGAAGATTATTAAGAAAGTCATCATCTTAAAGGTAAGAATCTATGCCCTAGATCTTAATTTCAAAAATCTACTAAAAAGGGATAATTAGAAAGACAATTATTGGGTATGGGTTTTGTTATCTTGCATGCATATATTCTTGAAGTATGTGGGAAGGTTGTGATCTAAACAAATGGTAGAAAATGGGTTGAGGAATGATAGAATCTTTCCTAAAAGGGCCTTAAAAACATTAATGCACACCTAGTGTTTGATAATGTACTCAAATGAGCTAGAATCATGACCATCTTCCTAATTTTGGTCCAACTTGTTATATTTCTAAAATAGATCGAAGTGCTAAGAATTCCGGAACATTTTAGAGTTTAAAGGAAGCTCAATTAAAGTATGTTGGATAAACCCCCTTCTTCTTAGAATCGAATCCCACGGTGTTCATGTAATTGGTGTAAGTCCGGAATTGATCATTATAGAATTGGCTATTCCTAATGTGTTTGTGTTGAAGGATGTATGTTCAATATTTATTCTAAACGATTCTTCATGTCATCTTGCTATTTGAGGATGTGTTCAAAATGTGAAAGATGTGTTAAAAATATTAAGACTTCATGTCAAGATAGAATAAAGGTTGTTATGCCAAATTGTATGAAAAGCCTCTATGTGCTTAGGATTCCCAAATTGCTCATATGTGTACTAATGCCTTAAATGGTAGGCCTTATTGTTGTTGATGATAATAATGATGTTTGAATGTGGAAAGGGGAAACTGGAATTATGAAATACGGCCAAGTGCCAAGAATGACTTTCTAATTGAGGCCACTCGTGCCAATGAATTGAAAAGATGTAAAAGAAGTATGAAGTGAGATGATTGATTGAAAAGGTAATGTCTCGGGTGAGACATCCTAGCCGATCGGGCCGTGATCGGACGCCATGCCACATACATGGTGGTGACTGTGCTGGAAATGATAATTGAAATTGTGGTTATGGTTGATGTCTCAAATGAGATGACCTAGCCAATCGGGTCGTGATCGGACTCCGTATAAGAATACAGTGGTATTGTAAATTATGGTATATCGGCTCTAAAGATCACCCAACCTAATAACATGGAAATTGACTTGAGAACTTATGTGATACTTACTTGATGTTTTAGTATTGTCTGAAGCTCTTGTTAAACTCATGACTGTTTCCCCCTTGTATTATTATTCATTCTATTGAGAGGATATTTAGTTTTACATATTAGTACTATTCGATAGTACTAACGTCCATTTTGTCGGGGGCGCTGCATCTTTAAATAGATGCAGGTGGTTCCATAGCAGGCAGTGTTGATCAGCGATAGTGGTACATCCTCTTCCCAACAGACTTGGTGAGCCCCACCTCATCCCGGGGTCATGTGTTGTATCTTTTATTCATATTATTATCACGTTTTGAGGTATAGCCGGGGCCTTCTTTCCGGCACTATCATAACACTCTTTTGTATCTTTTAGAGGCTCCGTAGACACTATGTGGGTTGTACATCGGTGCAAGAAAAGTCAAATAGATTATGTTGTGTTTTGATCTCTTGTTCCACTCGAATCATAAGAATGTATGTATCTTGAAACTTAAAAAAATGACGTAACCAATGAGACGATTTAGTATTGTATATATGATCTTCCTACTGTCTAATTAATGAAATCATATCTTCTTTTGATCATGGGTGAGTTGGGTAGAAAGTATCTATCAGTCTTGCTCGACAGGGTTCACTTGGTTGAGAGCAAATTGTGCTCCCCGAGGTTGGGGCATGACACTCAGTCAGCTAGGGATCGCCCAAGAGGGGGAGGATGATCAGGTGGCGGTCAGGCCCGATTTTATGTTATTCCAACTTGGCCAGATGTTGTTGCTTCAGATGTTGTGATCACAGGTATTGTCTCAGTATGCCACAGGGATGCTTCTATATTATTTGACCCTGGTTCCACTTATTCGTATGTATCATCGTATTTTGCTCATTATCTGAATATGCCCCGTGAGTCCTTAGTTTCATCTGTTCATGTATTTATGCCAGTGGGCGAACCCATTGTTATGGATCATGTATATCGATCGTGTGTAGTGACTATTGGGGGATTGGAGACTAGAGTTTATCTCTTATTGCTTAGTATGGTTGATTTTGACGTGATCTTGGGTATGGATTGGTTGTCTCCATGTCATGTTGTTCTGGATTGTCACGCTAAGATCGTGACGTTGTCAATGTCGAGGTTTCCAAGGATTGAGTGGATAGGTTCTCTAGACTATGTGCCCAGCAGAGTGATTTCATATTTGAAGGCCCAGCGGATGGTTGGAAAGGGTTGTTTATCTTATTTGTCCTTTGCGAGGGATGTTGATGCTGATACTCCTACTATTTATTTTGTTCCAGTGGTGCGAGACTTTCTGGATGTGTTTCCTGCAGACTATCGGGCATGCCGCCCGACAGGGATATTGACTTGGTGTCGGGCACTCAACCTATTTCTATTCCTCTGTATCGTATGGCACCAGCTGAGTTGAAGGAATTGAAAAAGCAGCTTTAGAAACTCCTTGACAAGGGTTTATTAGGCCTAGTATGTTGCCTTAGGGTGCACTAGTTCTGTTTGTGAAGAAGAAAGATGGTGCTATGCGGATGTACATCGACTATATGCATTTGAACAAAGTTACAATCAAGAACAAGTATCATTTGTCGTGCATTGGTGATCTATTTGACCAGCTTCACCAATTGAAGATTCGGGATTCGGATATTCTAAGGACGATATTCAGGACCCGTTATGGTCATTATGAGTTCTGTGTGATGTCTTTTGGGCAGACCAACGCCCCAGCGGTATTCATGCATCTGATAAACAGTGTATTTCATCCTTATCTCGACTTGTTTGTCATAGTATTCATTGATGATATCCTGGTGTACTCTCGTAGCGGTGGAGCATGCCCAGCATTTGAGGATTGTGTTGCAGTGATTGAGGAAGGAGAGTCTTCATGCCAAGTTCTCCAAGTGTGATTTTTGGCTTAGTTCAGTGGCATTCTTGGGGCACGTGGTGTCCAGTGAGGGGATTCAGGTGGATCCGAAAATGATTGAGGTGGTTCAGAGTTGACCCAGACCGTCCTCAGCTATGGAGATTCGGAGCTTTCTCGTCTTGGCCGGTTATTATCGTCACTTCGTGGAGAGTTTCTCGTCTATTACATCGCCATTGACCAAATTAACCCAAAAGGGTGCTCCCTTCAGGTTGTCGAATGACTGTGAGGGGAGTTTTCAGAAGCTCAAGACTGCCTTGACCACAGCTCCAGTTCTAATTTTTCCTTCAACTTCAGGCTCCTATACAGTGTATTGTGATACTTCTCGGATTGGTATTGGGTGTGTCTTGATGCAGGAGGGTAGAGTAATTGCTTATGCTTCACGCCAGTTGAAGCCCCATGAGAATAACTATCATGTTCATGATTTGGAGTTGGCTGCCATCGTTCATGCATTGAAGATTTGGAGACATTATCTCAAAGGTGTGTCTTGTGAGGTATTTACGGATCATCAGATCTTTCAGCACTTGTTCAAACAAAAGGATCTAAATTTGAGGCAGCAGAGATGGTTGGAGCTACTAAAGGACTATGATATCACTATTTTGTACCATTCTCGGGAAGGCCAATGTGGTGGCCGATGCCTTGAGAAGAAAAGCAGTGAGTATAGGTAGCCTTGCATTCATTCTTGTTGGTGAGATACCGCTTGCAGTTGTTCAGGCCTTGGCCAACCAGTTTGTGAGATTAGATGTTTCGGAGCCCAACCGGTTCTAGCTTGTCTGGTTTCTCGGTCTTCCTTATATGATCGCATCAGAGAGCGCTACTATGACAATCCCTATTTTCTTGTCCTTAAGGACACGGTTCAGCACGGTGATGCTAGAGACATTATTATTGGGGATGATGGGGTGTTGAGGATGCAGGGTCGGATTTGTGTGCCTAATGTAGATGGGCTACGTGAGTTGATTCTTGAGGAGGACCACAGTTTGCGGTATTCCATTCATCCAGGTGCCGCGAAGATGTACTAGGACTTAAGGCAACATTATTGGTGGATGAGGATGAAAAAGGATATAGTGGGGTTTGTAGCTCGGTGCCTAAACTGTCAGCATGAAGTATGAGCATCAGAGATCGGGCGGATTGCTTCAGAGGCTTGAGATTCCATAGTGGAAATGGGAGCGTATCACCATGGATTTTTTGTTGCGCTCCTACGTACATCGAGGAAATTCGATGCTATTTGGGTGATTGTGGATTGGCTGACCAAGTTCACGCACTTCATTCCAATTGGACTACTTATTCTTCAGGGCAGTTGGCTGAGATTTAAATCGAGATTGTTCACCTTCACGGGGTGTCAGTGTCCATTATTTCATATCGGGGCACGCAGTTTACATCACTGTTTTGGAGAATCGTGCAGCGAGAGTTAGGAACCCAAGTTGAGTTGAGTACAGCATTTCACCCTCAGACGGACGAACAGTCCGAGCGCACTATTCAGATATTGGAGGACATGTTATGCGCTTGTGTCATTAATTTTGGGGGTTCATGGGATCAATTTCTGCCGCTTGCGGAGTTTCCCTACAATAACAACTACCAGTCAAACATTCAAATGGCTCCGTATAAGGCTTTGTATGGGAGACGGTGTCGATCTTTGGTGGGTTGGTTTGAACCGGGTGAGGCTAGGCTATTGGGTACTGACTTGGTTTAGGATGCTTTGAACAAGGTCAAATTGATTCAAGATCGGCTTCCCCTGGCGTAGTCTAGACAAAAGAGTTATGATGATAAGAAGGTTTGTGATGTTGCTTACATGACTGGGGAGAAGGTACAGCTCAAGGTTCCGCCCTTGAAGGATATTATGAGGTTCGAGAAGAAGAGTAAGTTGAGCTCTCGGTATATGGGGCCGTTTGAGGTGCTTCAGGAGATCGGAGATGTGGCTTACAAGTTTGCCTTGCCACCTAGTTTGTCGAGTGTGCATCCAGTGTTTCATGTTTCTATGCTCTAGAAGTATGTCGGCGATCCGCCTCATGTTTTAGATTTCAGCACGGTTCAGTTGGATGGTGATTCGACTTATGATTAGGAGCTTGTGGCCATTTTGGATTGGCAGATTCCAAAGTTGGTATCAAAGGACATAACTTCAGTGAAGGTGCATTGGAGAGGTCATCCAGTTGAGGAGGCTTCTTGGGAGACCGAGCGGGAGATGCGAAGCAGATATCCACACCTATTTGAGACTCCAAGTACGTTTCTAGACTTGTTCGAGGATGAACATTTGATTAAGAGGGGGAGAATGTAACAACCCGGACGGTCATGTCGAGAGTTGTAGCCATGTTCCCCCATTTACTGCTTATTTTATGCTTTATTGTTGTTATGTGACTTGCCGGGGGTAGTTGGTTTGGGTCCGGAGAGATTTCGGAATGAATTGAGACACTTAGTCTCAAAGTTGGAAACTTAAGTGGAAAAGGTTGACCGGATCTTGACTTATGAGTAAAGACTCCGGAATGGAGTTTTGATGGTTCCGTTGGGTGATTTTGGGCTTAGGAGCATGTCTGGATTGTGATTTGGAGGTTCGTAGAGGAATTAGGCTTGAAATGACGAAAACTGGAAATTTGGAAGTTTGATCGAGAGAGGACTTTGAGGATACCTGGCTCGAATTGGAGTTCCGGGAGTTGAAGTAGTTCTGTGGTGTCATTTGTGACTTGTGTGCAAATTTTGAGTTCAATCGAACGTGATTTGATAGAATTCGGCATCGTTTGTAGAAGTTGGAAT
The DNA here is from genome assembly GCA_000715115.1 of Nicotiana otophora. NCBI lineage: Eukaryota > Viridiplantae > Streptophyta > Magnoliopsida > Solanales > Solanaceae > Nicotiana > Nicotiana otophora. Next base: position 25,119 of record AWOL01S0003587.1, read on the forward strand.
TCCCTTAGTTTCAATAGGCTTGAATTAGGGTGTGATTCCTATTTTTGATGTGATTTGAGGGCTAGACTAAGTTTGTATCGTGTTTTAGGACTTGTTGGTATATTTGTTTAAGGTCCTGAGGGCCTCGAGTTGATTTCGAATGGTTAACGGATCAAAAATGAGGCTTAGTGCGCTGCTGAAAGTGGACTCTGCTGGAGTAATCGCACTTGCGGAGCATTGATCGCAGGTGCAAGCTCGTAGGTGCGCGCTGGGAAGCGCAGAAGCGGAGGTTAGACTGGGGACTATGGAGTGCAGATGCGGAAGGAGTTCTATAGGTGCGGACTCGCACATGCGCGTGGAGGATCACAAAAGTGGAAAAGGATTGAGGAGGCTGGTCCGCAGAAGCGGATTGTTTGCACAGATGCGCGCCCGCAGAAGCGTGGATTTCGATCACAGAAGCGGTTGGTCGGCTTAGTGGTTTCCGTGGAGGTGGATGATGGGACACAAAAGCGGAGCCGTAGAAGCGGCTAAATTGTCCGCAGAAGCGAGAATGCTGGGCAGATTATTTAAAATGAGGGTTCCGAGATTTTTAACATTTCAAGCTCGGGATTTGGTAATTCTTGAGAGGGTTTTCGGGAGATTTCTTGAGGTAAGTCACTTATGATCTAGTTTATTCAATTATTGTGTTTCCCCATTGTTCTTTCCACCTAGTTTGTGTGTATTTAAGGTGGAATTTGGGAGTTTGAGGCTAGGAATTTAGAGAGTTTGATTTGGGGATTTGGGTGGCGATTTGATTTCAGATTTTGGTAAATTTGGTATGGTTGGACTCGTGGTTGAATGAGCTTTTGAATTTTGTGACTTTTATCAGATTTCAATACGTGGACCCGGGGGCTAACTTTTGAGTTGACTTTTGACTTTTGATTAATAACTTAGTATTTCCTTACGGAATTGATTCCTTTATCCCATGTTGATTGTATCGCATTGAGTTTTGCTAGATTTGAGGCATTTGGAGGTCGTTTTGCGAGGCAGAGGTGTGTTGGAGTAGAGGTTTGCTTGGATTGAGGTAAGTAACAGTTCTAAATCTGATTCTGAGAGTATGTAACCCCGTAATATGTGTCATGTGATTGGTATTGAGGTAACCCACATGCTAGGTGACAAGCGTGTGGGCATGCACCGTAGGAATTATGACTTGGTCAATTCCATGGAACTGAATAGTTGAGAAATCTGTTGTTATCCGCATATTCTCCATGTGTTATAAAAATTGAACTGCAAAACATGTTAGAAATCATGTTTAGACTAGGTGTTGACATTGTAGGGACCCACAGAGGTCGTGTACATGTTGAATTATCTGCTAAATTGTTGTTTTGTACTCAGTCATAATTTTACTTGCATAGTACATCTCAGTCTCTATTGTTCATTATCGATACATTATATCATTGTTGTTTGGGCTGATTATAATGATTTCTAAGAGCCTGAGAGACTGGAGAGGTTGATGGCTGAGTGAGGCCGAGGGCCTGATTTTGTGAGGATATTTATGGGATCGGGTTGCACGCCGCAATATGATTTATTGATTTATGTCATGATTGGATTGTTATAGCGCTTAGGTTGAAGGAGCCCCTCCGGAGTCTGTACATACCCAATAAGCGCAGGTATCTACTAAGTGCGAGTGTTGAGTGCCGAGTGCCGAGTGCTGAGCGATTGAGAGGAATGAGTGACTGTGAGGTTGAAGTGCACAGGAGGACTGATTGACTACTACTCTGAGATTTTTCACTTGATTTCATTACTATGGTACTTCAGCTGGCATATATCATTGTCATGTAATTTCTGAGAGATATTATATCCCGTTTCAAGTGAACTTGACATAAAATAATTGTTTTGGCCTTAATTGTCGAATTTGAAAGCATGCATATCTTTCTATGTTGTAATTTCTTTAATTGAGCTATATTTGTGAAGCTCGTCACTACTTTCACTCTATTATTTAGTCTTGTTACTTACTGAGCTGGTTGTACTCATGCTACACCCTGCACTTTGTGTGCAGATTCAGGTATTCCGGGACACAGTGGGTGTTGAGTTCTTTGCACAGCTTGATCGTTTGGAGATTCCAAGGTAGCTTCCTGGCGTTCGCAGACCTTGTCTCTCCTCTCTTACCTTTCTGCTTTTTGTATTTAGTTTTAGTCTTTCATAGACAATATTGCTAAACTAGTGTTGTATAGGCGCTCATGTACTCAGTGACACCCCGATGTTAGAAATTTTCATATTTTTGTCCAGTTCTTTTGAGAATTTTGATGCTTTAAACCTGTGTTATTTATATTTTCATTTAAAAGTGTTGGAGGTATTTTAAAAGTATCGACTTACCTAGTACCACGATAGGCGTCATCATGACTTGCTAGTTTTTGGGTCGTGATATATAGTTGCCTCTTGTTCATGGTAGCTTCAGATTTATAAAGATCTATTATGTACATTTCAGACAGATGATGTATTTATTTATACTAGCTTTTTAAACTCTAAATCTTAGAAGTTCATGACTTGTACTACCAGTCCTTGGGAAGTTGTATAAAATTCCAGTTATTTCATCATTTATTTTCTCTATAAATCTCGTTTGTGTTAGATTGTTACTAATTGGCTTACCTAGTGGGTTGGGTTGAGTGCTATCACGACTAGTTGGATTTTGGGTCGTGATACCCAGAGGTCTTAGAAAAACTTTGAATCCTATGCAATTGCATATGAACAGACATAACATCCCCTCTACAAATAAGAGTGACTCATCTGCAAATCCCAACTAGATCAAATTCATTTTCGCATATTTAGGATGGAAATTGAAAACATGCAGTTTTCCTAATTGCTTGAGCAGCCTACTGAGATATTCCATTGTCAGGACAAATAAGAAATGAGAAAGGGGTCTCCTTGCTTCAATCCCTTCCTAGCCTCAAAGTGTTTAGTAGGCTTCCCATTAATGAGTACAGAATAAGAAATAGTTCTAACACACCCCATAATCCATTTTACAAAAACATCAGGGAAATTTAGACTAACTAGAATTTGCTCCAGAAAAACCCACTCAACTAACTCATAGGCTTTCTGCATGTCAATATTTAGCATGCATCTAGGGGAGATCCTTTTTCTACCATACTCCTTTACTAATTCATGACTCGGTAAGATGTTATCAGTTATTACCCTCCCAGGAACAAAAGCTACTTGGCTTGTATCAACCAAGGTGTCCGTTACTTTTTGTAGCCTCCTAGTAATTACTTTGGATATCAACTTATAGAGTATAGTACAACAAGAAATAGGCCTGAATTCTTTAATTGAAGAGGGGTGTTATACTTTTGGTATCAATATGACAGTAGTGCAATTGATAGCTTTGAACATCTTTGTTGAGCTAAAGAACTGCTGGATCGCATCAGAAACTTCATCACCAATGATGGGCCAAGCTTGACAGATCTCCTCCTTTGTAACAGGTTCAATAAGTTGGATTTGTTGTTGTTTGTTTGGTATAGGGCCTTCTGCCATTATGTTAGGTTGGATGGCAGGCAATTGTGTGTCATTGGCACTATATGCTCCATAATTCAGCTTTCGTCTTTATGTTTAGCTCATAATCCTTGTAATATTTTTTTTTAAAAAAAGTTACCTAACGAAGGGTTAGATTGAAATATTATACATTTATTTGATAAATAACTATTTTATTGTACAATATCACTTGAAAGTTAAAATAACGACGAAATTGCCTGGTTGAAGTAGTTGTTACTTGTTACAAAGTATAATCCTCACATTTACCAACATGTGTGGGGGGGGGGGGGGGGGGGGGGGGGGGAAGAGATCGAAAAGAAAAATTAAACAATGTCTCCAACAATCACCTTATAATTATGCTACCAAACTTTGGTAAGGTTAATATTTTATGAAATGATTAGTCAAAAAAGAAGGAATTTTGAAACACCGCCACGTCTTTAGCCACTGCTGTTTTGTTTATTTCTTGCAACAACAACGATTTATTTATCCCAAGCAAGTTGGGATCACCTATATAAATCTTTACTAGCATGTCGCTTCCTTCAAGCTCATTGCATGTCCAATATAATATTAAGTAAAAGTAAAGACGTTCCGACATGACCAAAAGACTCCTTAAAAACACTAAACCTAAAGTAAATCTTATTGACATATATTGCCCTATTATTTTTGGCTATAGATTTGCAAAGTTATGACTAAGATGCATGATTTATGTGCATGAGTTGTACTTATGTGTAATTCTCTCTAAAATAAATTATAGAAAAAGGAATTATTATCTTATTTTACCCAATTCAAGATGAATACTAGTATTTACATACAATTTTAAAAAAGAAGAAAGAAATACATTAGGGGACAAATTGTTAGAAAAGAAGGGCATGTTGTAATTGGAAAATTATGTATACTTAAGGGTGCAAAATGCAAAAAAAAAGTTGGACTTGGCTAAAAGTACAATTCACTTAGGATCATAAGTGAGTTTCCAGATTGTAGGTTAAAATTTTGTCGGTTGCCTCCTTTTTATCTCCATCTTCATCTGTGTATGTATTTTTGGCATTTCCTATAGAATTTATTTATTTTTTTTTCCCTTATTCCTAATATGGAATTTGGTCTCTGGTGATGGTGGAACACAGATCCTAACAAAACGTTGTTGGTGACTTCAGTTCTTCTATCTAAACCTCTTCTCAGGTATTATCTCTCTCTCTTCTGTTTTTTTTTAAGATCCATTTTTTATCAGTATTCAGTGATTATAAAGCTTGTGTTGACTAATTTGATTGAATTTTTTCGTGGGTGTCTTCAAAAATTCAATTATTTTCACCTATAAAGCTTGTGGTGACTAATTTAATTAAATTTTATTTTGGGTGTCTTCAAGATTCAATTTTTATCTATTACTTTAAGTTGTTACAATTTTCCAATATTTGTGTTTGTTCAGAGTGTATCATCTGGTGATGAACTTAATATCTTATGAAGGATAACATACAGAGGCTGATATAGTTGACTCCAAATATTTTGTTTACTCATTTTTTACTATTGTAACTTTTTTGAGTCTTTTCGGAATTCTCTCAACTTTCACGACCCACCTGGAGCCATGATTGGCACAATTCTATTACTTCCTACCTTTTGATTGGTTGAAATGACAACATTTGTTGCCAATTTAACCACATCACTCATCCCATTCCTAGGAACCTCAGCTGGTTCGGGTGTCATTTTGGAGCCGGAGCCAAATCCTAAAAGGATACGCAAAACAACAAATTAACACAAAGAGTATATTCTTCCTAATACATCCAGTTTCACATTTTCAGTTTATCTATCTAACAAAGGCACCGACCCAATTGAGAAAAGAACAATCTTTGGTCTACCCAAGTCAAGAAAATCAATTAATCAGTCATGGAAAATTCTGAGATTTTGCAGACACAACAAGTTATTCTCATTAATCAACTTGATAAGGCAATATGTACTTTCATGCTTAAAACTAAAACAACTTCAGTCAAAGCGCTTAAAGATGACTACATCCATGTGCTTCTCTTCTTCCTTTAGTTCATCCAGAATCTCTTTTTTCAACTCTTCTTTCAGCTCTTTTTGCAAATCAGACTTCACCTCATTTTTCACTTTAGGCTCCAACTTACCGATTGCTTCTTGAACCTTAGTTTCAACTTTTTTATCAATGGCAATCATAAGTTGTTGCGTAGAATAATCTCTATAGACTTTTGATGCACTCAAGGCCGCTTAATTACACAAAAAAAAAGTTATATTACATGTTCTTTAACATTGTTAAAGATAGACACGTAGAAAAAGAGCTACCATGAGAATGAAAAGCTCTGACAGAACGGTGCTACCCTCTTCACGGGCTGCGTCTTCTGCCGGCATAGCAAATGTTAGTGTGTTCCCTCTTCAAACTGAGAAAGCTACATAGTAAATTTAATCATTTGAGAAGTTCCACATCAACACTCTTTGCCCCTCCGTTATATAGATAATATAGATTATACAATGCTGATACAAACTGTTATGTGGTTATGAGTTTTTATCCCAACTTCGAGTTGTAGCAGCCAGTATTGGACGATTCAACTCGTCAATAAGTTCACAATTTTACGCGAACAATTTTGAATTCAATTTTGAATTTTGAACAACTTTATGCGAACAACTTAACATTTGCTATGACGACGGAAGACGCAACCCGTGAAGAGGGTAGCACCGCTCTGTCAGAGCTTTCCATTCTCATGGTAGCTCATTTTCTCCGTGTCTATGTTTAACAATGTTAAAGAACATGTAATATAATTTTTTTTTTATATAATTAGGCGGCCTTGAGTGCATCAAAAGTCTATAGAGATTATTCTATACAACAACTTATGATTGGTATCGATGAAAAAATGGAAACTAAGTTCAAGAAGCAATCAGTAAGTTAGAGCCTAAAGTGAACAATGAAGTGAAGTCTGATTTGCGAAAAGAGCTGAAAGAAGAGCTGAAAAAAAGAGACTTTGGATGAACTAAAGGAAGAAGAGAAGCACAGGGATGTGGTCATCTTTAATCCTTTTGACTGAAATTGTTTTAGTTTTAAGCATGAAATTACATATTGCCTTATCAAGTTAATTCATGAGAATAACTTGTTGTGTCTGCAAAATCAAAGAATTTTTCATGACTGATTAATTAATTTTATTGACTTGAGTAGACCAAAGATTGTTCCTTCTCTCAATTAGGTTGGTTCCTTTGTTGGATAGATAAGCTGAAAATGTGAAACTGAATGTGCTAGGAAGAATATACTCTTTGTGCCAATTTGTTGTTTTGCGTATCCCTTTAAGATTTGGCTCTGACTCCTAAATGAGACTCGAACCAGCTGAGGTGCCTAGGAATGGGATGAGTGATGTGGTTAAATTGGCAACAAATATTGTCATCTTCCACCAATCAAAAGACAAGGAGTAATAGAATTGTGCTAGTCATGGCTCCAGGAGGGTCGTGAAAGTTGAGAGAATTCCGAAAAGATTTAAAAAAGTTACAATAGTCAAAAATGATGAGTAAACGAAATATTTGGAGTCAACTAATCAGCTTCTGTATGTCATCCTTCATAGGATTCATTTTACCAGATGAAGATATTAAGTTCTATCACCAGATGATACACTCTAAACAAACACAAATATTAGAAAATTTAAACAAGTTAAAGAAATAGATAAAAATTGAATCTTGACACCCAGAATAAAATTCAATTAAATTAGTCACCACAAACTTTATAGGTGATAATAATTAAATTTTCGAAGACATCCACGAAAAATTTCAATCAAATTAGTCAACACAAGCTTTATAATCACTGAATACTAATGAAAAATTGGATCTTGAAAAAAAAAATAGAACAGAGAGAGATGTACTTGAGAAGAGGTTTAGATGGAAGAACTGAAGTCACCAGCAGCGTTTTGTTAGGATCTGTGTTCCACCATCATCAGAGACCAAACTCCATGTTAGGAAGAAGGGGGAAAAGAAAAAACAATTCTATAGGAAATGCCAAAAACACATACAAAGATGAAGATGTAGATAAAAAGGAGGCGACCGACAAAACTTTAACCTACGATCTGGAAACTCACTTACGATCCTAAGTGGATTGTACTTTTAGCCAAGTCCAACGTTTTTTTGCATTTTGCACCATTAAGCATACATAACTTTTCCGTTACACCGTGTCCTTTTTTAACAATTTGTCTCCTAATGTGTTTCTTTCTTGTTCTTTTTTAGAATTGAATGTAAATACTAGTATTCATCTCGAAAGGGGTAAATTAAGATAATAATATTTTTTTCTATTATTGTTTTAGAGAGAATTACACATAAGTACAGCCCATACACATAAATCATACATCTTAGTCATAACTTTGCAAATCTATAGCCAATCTTAAGTATTGAAACTTCAGCAATTTTAACTTCTTATCTTATCGGCGCAAAGCCAATAATTGAAGTAACAAAACTAAAAGAAAAATAGAGATCGGGTTCGACAATATAAACACCAATAAATTTTGTATTAAATTAAACATTTTCCTTTTTTTCTGTTTCTTATGGCAAAACATGATTTTTATAATGAAATATTCCAATCTTTTAGTACATTTTAAGCGGTAAATCATTTAAGTTTTCCCACATCAGAATTGTCCATCAAACTTTAATTTAAAAGTGTAAATTTTTATGTGCAATATAAACTTTAATCATTTGAGAAGTTTCACATCAGCACTCTTTACCCATCCGTTATATAGATAATATAGATTATACAATGCTGATACAAACTGTTAATTATTGTGATTTTCGGAAATAAATAATTAATTTTATAAAGTTACCTTCCAAAACTTGATTAGGAATGCATCAAATAGAGGCATGCTCTTTGCTGGCTCAGCGATCAGCTTGGCCAAGGGTTTAACAGCATAGGTTTTCATAACTAACTTCTTTGGCAAATGAGATAAATCCTTCCAGTGGCATCTTCCTGCAAATGAATAGACAAATTAGTAAGATTAATTTGTAAATTATTCAAATTGCAAAGTAGGAATGATGCATCACCTGAGATTGGGTTTTGTTCCTGAAGGGTTCTGTGAGTGAACGAGAACGAGATTGAGATTTGTTCGTTCGTCTGAAGGGTTGTGAAAGGGTGTAGCGGTAATAAGAAATTGGGCCTTTTGATTGATGCAGATATGGAATCCAATTGGATATTTTTTACACGCCTGATTCTTTTCTAACTATTATTTTAAAAAATAGCATCATTTATTATTTATTCTATAAAGAACACTTTTATTTTTATTATTAGCATATTACAAAAATTAAGTTTTATTATTTGCTAAAATTTCATACCAAAACATGTTGAAGTTTTGTCATGCAGTCTATAGTTTTGTCATGAGTTTTATCCGAAACATCAGTCTAAACAAGCTGAAGTTTTTTAGTTCATTTGCTAAAACTTCAGATTAAACATGCTTAAGTTTTTATCTTGCAGTATGTAATTTTTCAATTAGTTTTTTTTAATGCATACAACAATAATAACAACAACCCAGTATAATCCCACTAGTGGGGTCTGGGGAGGGTAGTGTGTACGCAGACCTCTACCCCTACTCTGAGGTAGAGAGGCTTTTTTTTAATGCATGTTGAAGTTATTTAGTTCATTTGCTAAAATTTCATACTAAAACATGCTGAAGTTTTACCCTGCAGTCTACAGTTTTGTCAATAGTCTTTTATTAAAGAAGGGCAAAATCGTCTTTTTAAAATACTTTTAACAAAAAAATGGGTACGGATGCAAACTGAAAAATAAAACGGGTATAAGTTAAAAAGGGGCAACCAAATAGGGCGCCCCATACAATTTTTACTAAATTCTTGCCAAATCCTCCTTTATGGCTAGCCTCCTCTTTAAACGTTTTTTTTTTAAAATAACCTTTTTAGGCTTTTTTATACGCTTGATTCTTTTTTAACTATTATTTAAAAAAAATAGCATCATTTATTGTTTATTCCATAAAGAGTATTTTTTTTTCATTATTAGCATATTATAAAAATTAACCTCAATATTTAATAAGTTAACTGACTCACTAATCACATGAAGTACATTTTTTGTCCATCTCCATTCTCCCTTTCCAACATTCATCTTCTTCACTCCATTTTTGAAAATCTGATGCATATGTGAATGCCACCTAAATTCAAGATGTATTGATTTATATGTCTTTTATACTTTGTATATCAAGTATCACTTTAATTAAAAATGTATTTTTATGTATATAATTGTTGTATATTTATTTGTGAAGTGCCATCTTATTTTAAGATATATTTTTAATATATATATCAAATATATTTTATATGTCAAGTGCCATTTTAATTCAGGATGTATATATAATACATCCTGAATTAAAATGGCACTTGTTTATTTATATACCATCTTAATTAAATTTAATATATATATATTTTACATGCTTAAGTGTCATCTTAATTGAAGATGTATTTTTTATGAATATTTTTTGTATATTTTATATGTGTTAATTCAATGTATATTTTTTATATATACATTTTGTATATATTAACGTATATTATTATCGAAGTAAGAACTTTATGTTAAGAAAGGAAGAAAGAAGGAAGAGAAAAACTTAAGAAAGATAATTAAAAAGAAAACGAATGGAACAAATTTAGAAAATATATTGGATTCGGCAGAATATATATATATATATATACAAAATACATCCTGAATTAAAATGGTACTTGTTTATTTATATACCATCTTAATTAAATTTAAGATATATTTTTTTATGTATATTTCACATGTTTAAGTGTCATCTTAATTGAAGATGTATTTTTATGTATATTTTTTGTATATTTTATATGTGTTAATTCAATGTATATTTTTTATATATACATTTTGTATATATTAACGTATATTATTATCGAAGTAAGATCTTTATGTTAAGAAAGGAAGAAAGAAGAAAGAGAAAAACTTAAGAAAGATAATTAAAAAGAAAACGAATGGAACAAATTTAAAAAATATATTGGATTCAGCAGAAAACAAAATTAAGAAGATGAAGAAAAAAAAGGAAAGCTAATAGATAAAGAAAAAAAAGGCATGATTTTTGTACAAAAAATTATTGACTTTCCATTTAAATTGCTTATGTTTAGGGATTAATAATCAATATTCCTATTTTAATGAAACTGTGTTCTACAAATATAAATATTTTTCTGCCACAACTTTAATATTAGATTTCATGCTAAGAATTTGTTATATTTTTTTAACTGTGACAGTTATGTAAAGTTCCCAATCAATTGGCCCTCAATGTCCAACCCATTTCAGAGGTTATATTCTTTATACAAATAGCCGTTCTGGTTTATTATTTAATTTTTGAAGAATTAACCTAAATAGCCGCCCGCCCTACCACTTAAATTAAAAATAGCAGGTGAATATATAATATATGCATAATTTATGTATTACGTCTGTATAATTATGTATAATCAATGTATAATTTATGTATATGGCTAAAAAAGTAAACAATTAATATGGGCGTATATATATATATATATATATATATATACTAGCTAATATTTGTTTAACCGGATGGATGGACGACTATTTAGGTTAATTCTTAAATTAGAATATTAGATTAGAGGCATTTGAATTATTTGCACCGCGTGGCCTTTCTTTGAGGCCACTTTTTAAATGTTGTCTTCTGTTAATCAAGATTATAGAGTCGTTAGGGAGAACAAGAAACATTTTATATTTATAACCAAAACAAAACTAGAGAGAGATATTTTAAATTTCTAAAGAAGAATACGGCTGTAATGGGAATATTTATAACCATCCTAATTGTTGGATATGCAATGGCCAAATATATTTTAAGTATATTAGGCTTCACAAAATTAATCCCACACATGAGCATAGTATCCCACCTTGGAGCGAGCCCTGAGTCGAGTCCCAAGAAAGCCTTTTAAAACATCGAATTCAACCCTTAATTAAGTATTGAATTTGGTTGAACCCACGAACCTATAATTGTATTCGTCCTCGGGAGGTGATGAAATTATTTTAGTAAAATTTAAATTTTTTCGTAATTACACACATAAAAAGAAAAAATTGAGTTTCATTTTGATTTTCTTTTCGATCAATAACAACTACAACATTATCAATTTGTCATCATATCTTATTATCACTACTCATGGAGGAGGAAACACTTTCTCTTTGATGAAAAGCTAGTACGTAGGTGACATCGACAAAGGTAGAAATGAAATGACGCGAGGTAACCACTTTAAACGGCTATTATTTAGAAATTAGTCAGTGCGTCCTGAATTTTCGTTTTTTAGTTTAAATTTTCAAGAAAAAAATATCATGAATTGTCCTGAAGTGAAGATTTTTAGTTTAAAATTTCAGGACAAAATAAGTACTGACTATTCTCTAAATAACATCCCTAAGAATGACCGTATACACTTGCCCCAATTGAGAGCCTCAAAATACACAAGTTTTGCATAGTGTTACTGTTTATAAGCTATAGTACAAAATGATATATGTGGATGAATATTCATAACAATTCTTGAGCATTTGGCTAGTTAAATGTATGGACAAGTTTTATCACTGTACACCAACATAATTTTTCCTGGCGGCTGAAATAAATTCTTAATTCCATAATGAGGTATAAACTTTCTTGCTGGCACACGCAGGGAATGATGTAACACTAATTCAATAAGTTCGTCCGAACCTAGTATTTTTAGTGTGCGTTTGGACATAAAAACTGTAAAATTTCGGGGGGAAAGTGAAAACAATTCAAGTTAAAAATGATATTTGAAAATTAGTGTTGTGTTTGGACATGAATACAATTTGGAGCTATTTTTGAATTTTTGTGAGTGCTTTGAAGTGAAAATTTTGAAAAAACAATTTTTTAAAATTTTTCAAATTTCAAAAAAATCTCGAAATTCAACTTCAAGTGAAAATTAAAATTTTTTATGGTCAAACACTGATTCCGAAAAAAGTTTAAAAAAAATAAATAAAAGATTTTTTTTTCTTTAATGGATTATGTGAAAATCCATTAAATATTCAATAATCTTAGATCTAAAACCATAATTTTTAAAATACAATAAATTCAATATTAAAAATCTTGCGTATCTAATTAAGTTTAAATCCTGGAACCGTCGGCCAGCCCACGAGGTAAATAGTGAAAGAAGCAAGGGGAGGAATAATATAATGTCACCAAGATTTTGATTATGACATGTTCTTGGCACCATTCATTTACACTCATTTTCCACATGAAAAACCAAATAGATGCTGCCTTCAACAACTCATAATTGGGTGTGTCTTATTTTTATTTTATTTTTAAAAACTACAAAATATTACCTGCTCGGAGGAGAAAATAACAATTAATGTCATCTTTGTCCTAATAATTGTTAAATATTAAAGTGCTTATATCTAGATTAATTACGTATATACTTAATCCAAAAGAAAATAAAAGGACAAATTAAGGGCCCGTTTGGCCATAGAAAATTTTTATTTTTTTTCGAAATGTTTTCACTTTTGTTTCACTTGAAATTGAATATCATTATTTTTCAAAATTTTCACTTCAAATCACTCACAAAAATTTAAAAAGAGTTACAAATTATATTCATGTCCAAACACAACTCTAATTTTTAAATATTTTTTTCACTTTAAAAAAATCGCTTTTTTTTGAAATTTTACAATTATTATGTTCGAAACTCCCACGAAATATTGCGTAAAATGTTTTTGGGTGTTATTCCACTATAAGAACTTTCGTTTGGTAAAAGATTTTGTTTGTCTCAATATAAGAAAAGATGTTATGGTATATATGAATATAAGGTATATGTCATAATCACATAGAATATAAAAGAAAAATCGAAACATGCTGTGAAATAAGAAACACAGTATATGCCATTACTATCATTCGTTTCTTTCTCATTCTTAATGAGACAATCCACACGTGACATCGAATCAAAACCTAATTGTTTATTTCGATGTTTTTGGATTTTATAGTTAACGGTTGTTATACACCTATAAAAGTATTTGACGTTTAAATAATTTTTTGGCCGTTATTGATAAAAATTATCCAAAAATCAATTAATTTTTCTTTTTTAATGTTACATATAAAAGATAAAAAAATTATTCAAATTTAAAATCTCAAAAGATATGTATATTTCACTAGTTAAATATTAAAAAAAGCTAATACACTATTAATAAATTCATAACTAATACATTGAAGAATTTTGTAATTGTAGCTTGTTTCGTAGATTTTATTCTTTTACTAGCGATATAACGCGTGAATTAGCGAAGATTTGTGCCCAAATTTTTAGCAAAGGTATCCAATACCTTTCCCTTGAAGACAATCAAAGAATTTAACAATTAAATTTTCTATCTAACTATTTTTTAAAATTTGTCCAATGAAAAAAATATCACGTGCAAATCTTCAAATCTTATATCTCATGCAAGATAGAAACTTTGTTTAATGGAAAAGATTGAGTGCATATTTTTAGAATTATTAGTAGTAATCTTTAATATTCTATATGGTTGTATAAAGGGGTAATTTTATAAAAAGTGTTCTGCTATAAATATGGTTGTTGTTGTAATTGGTAAAAAGATGTTATAGAAAGGTAAAATATAATTTATAACTTAAAAAATTGATTCTAAGAAAAATTTAGCTTTTTTAGTAAATAATGTTATATATGGATACTGTTATAGAAAGGTAAGACTATATATATTTAAAACACATATTAAATAAGTATAAATTATGGAGTTCGAACTGATTAAATTTGACAGAATATGATAAAATTTCGAATCTGAACCAAAGTTTAAATCGTCGTTCTGCATCTGCATACAATAGCTGAAATCCTAAAGTAAAGGCACATATGACATCACAAATAGGTTTATCAATTCAACTTTTTTAATCTGCTCAAATTTACACCCCTACCAATAAATTTGCATGAATAACCGTTTATACACTCCACATTACGCTATGGAAAGAAAATAGTCATATACTTCTAATTTTTGAAGAATAATCCATATTTAAGGAATTTTATGGGGATAAATATATGCGCTTACACCTCCATAGAAATTATTGGGCGCCAAGTACAAATTCAATTTAGTTAGTTCTATCAGATTATGGATAATGATATTTTCATCAATGTAGGTATATATATATATACTAGATATGCAGGGGCGGACGCACATTGTGGAAGCGTAGTGTCATCCGACACCGCTTCGCCGAAAAAAAGTATTAAATGTTTATACTGATATTCTGTAAAAATGAAGCAACATACAATAATGATATTCTATTTTTTTGAACATCTTTGAGCAAGCATTTTTGTTAAAATTGTGAGGCTACGGAGAATTGAAACTACACCTTCCTTTGCAATATATTATATTCAACTAAACCATTGGACCAAAGGCTTTCAACTTGTGGGAAAATGATATTAAATAATATTTATTTATTTTTTATTTATATAAATACGATAATGCTTATGAAAAGTTTTGCATATGCCCCTGATATATTATATTTAATTAAGTCCTTGTAATATTATTGCCAAATTTGCGAAACTCTATCCAAAATGACACTAATCAAAATATACCAAGTTGTCCGTTTGAGTTTAAGTGATTTGGTAATTAGAAAAAGGTACTTTTCTTGGTACACGAAAAGAAAATCTAGAATATTACGACTTTAAAAAGACGAGTAAGGAAAGGTGAGCGCTTGGAGCGGAACTTCTTTAAGGGAAAAAAACTTGGATGAGTTTGTTTTTCCGGAGAAGTCGTCATTTTCTATAAGAAAATCTCTCGCTTGCCACCATGAACAACACCTTTTCTGATCAATTACATCTTTAACATTTTCGGACAAACATGTCCGACCATGACCTAATTCTCCAAAGATGGTTTAATTGACTTTAGAAATTGTCCAAACTGTGTTGTTAAAGTCAGGATCCTAATCCACTTAATCCTCTTTGAAAAGAACCAATGAGTTTTACTGCTTTTGTTTGATGACAATATATACTTTTGGAAAATATGTTAGCAGCCACAAGAATATATGTCCTGCACAAAAATAAATAATGTTCTTGTACCTCCTATTTGAATCATTATTTTTATTTAAAGGGAGAAGGAGTATAATTTTTTATTAACACTCTTTACACAATAAAAAATAACATTATGTAGTCAAACTAGCGAACTTAGATCGATATCTTAGCTTGAAGGTTTCGAGGATTCTTTTCTTTAGTTTATTATATTTTCATATGATGATGATGATGACGTCTTGGTAACGAGAGGTAAACTATAAAAGGTAAAAATTTATTATATTTTCATAATCAAGAAAATATCGAAAACCTCTTCAAATTAAAATTCATCTCAATCATATTTCTTCGTACTTTCTTTTAGTTTGAGGCACCTCTTTCGCACCTAGTTTAAATACTTAGATACTATTAACAAAATGCTAAAATTCACAACTAAGAATTTATTCAGTTTCCACAAATTAAATCACTTGTATAAACTTGTGTTAAGTGTTAACAAGGTTGACAAATGATCAGTAGACATGCGTAACTTTTGGTGTTTCTGTTTTAGTACTCAACTATAGGTAATTAGAGTTAGATCTATTACTTTCTCCGTCAATTTTCCCTTGTCCACTCTACTAAAAACGGCAAAGGGCCAATTATACCCCCGCTGAAACGACTCGACCGGTCGTTTTATTTTCTAGAACCTTGTTCCCCTAAGTAAGACTTCCCGTACGTACTTTTACTGTTTTATGACTTGCGGGGATGGTTGGTTCTGGATTTGGAAGGGTTCGGGTTGAAATCGGAATGCTTTGTTCCTTAAGTTGGCCTTAAAAGGCTAAGTTTGACTTCGGTCAACATTTTGAGTAAACAACCTCGGAATCGGGATTTGATGGTTCCAATAGGTTCATATGATGATTTCGTACTTGGGCATATATTTGGATCGGGTTTTGGATGATCCGGGAGTGTCTTGGCGCCTAATAGTGAAAGCTGGTTCTTTGAAGATTTTATAAGTTCTTTAAATTTGGTTTGGAGCGGGTTTTGGTGATATCGAGGTCCAAATGAAATTTCGAGACCGGAAACAGTTTGGTAATGTTATTTAAGACTTGCACGCAAACTTTAGTGTCATTCTGAATAGTTTAAGTACATTTCGGCGTATTGTGAGTAAATTGAAGAACTTGAAGTTCATAAGTTTGATTCAATTGGTTTTGGGGTGTGATTCTTAGTTTTAATATTGTTTCGGGCATTCCGAAATTTCGAGCGAGTCCGTTTTATGATTTTAAATTTGTTGGTATGTTCGGGCGGGGCCCTGGAGACCCCGAGTGTCAATCGGACGAGGCTCGGACCAAGTTGAAAATTGGGAGCAACAGCTGAAGCTCCCAGTTGTTGTCATAATCGCACCTGTGCTTGGCCAGCCGCAGGTGCGGACTCGCAGAAGCAGCCAAGGAAGGGGAGCCCAGGATTTGCAGGTGCGCCCCAACCTCCGCAGAAGCGGGACCCAGTCCGCAGAAGCGGAGCCAACCTGCCTGGGCATTTCCGCAGAAGCGACAACGCAGGTGCGGCCCAGCGACCGCAGGTGCGAGATTAGTGGAGGCAGTGAGGTCTCTTTTAAAACTGGACTTAGTCATTTTGGCTCTTTTATTTTCCATTGTTGTTAGATTTTTGGAGCTCTTAGAGAGGAGATTTCACCTAGCACTTTGAGATAAGTAATTTCTATACAATGCGTGTTAAATACATCGTTTATGAGTAGATTATAACATGTAAATTAGTAAAAATTATGGGTTTAGGTGAAAACCTAGGGTCTTTTTATAAAAATGAGATTTAATCATGAATTCGTTATGGAATCTAGTAAAAATCATATATTTGAGTTCATGAGGTTATGGAAAAATAACTTTCTTCAAAAATTTCCGGAATAAAGGCACGTGAGCCCGGGGGATAAATTTTAGGAATTTTGCAAATAGGCTTGGGAAATCACTTTGATAGTTGGGATATGAACTTTTAAGCGTGTATTAATTATTTTAAATAATATTTGACTAGTTGCGAGTCGTTTAGCGCCAAATTGAGGGTTTGAGCACAATCTTGGACCGGAAAGTATGCTTTGAGACGTGGTAAGTCTCTTTTCTAACCTTGTAAGAGGGAATTGTCCCCATAGGTGAATTTATTAACATGTGTTTTTATTTATGGGGGCTACGTACGCACGAGGTGACGAGAGTCCGTTCGTAGCTACTAATTATGCTATTGCGCGGGTAGTTTAGGACCCATATCATGCTATACTTGAGATGTTTGCACCCTTAAATGTTAATTTAATTGCTTAAGTTAGATTGGAAACTTATAAAGGAATTTTTTAAAAGGTTAAATTTCACGTACTTGAAGTTGTGAATGGAACACTTGAGTGTTATTGAGAATTTGTGCTTCTTTAAAGTATTTTTCTTTGTGGAGCGGGCCGAACGCCTCGGTAGCAGATAGATGCATCTATGGTTCGAGCCGTTCAACCCTCGGCAGTGCACAGTTTAAATATATATGTTGGATCGGGCTGTACGACCTCGGTATAATTTGCGCATGATATATCTTTGGAATCATTTATAAATGATATTGCTTCATTGGCTTGAGATATAAATTGTTAAATGACGAAAATAAATTCGGGACTTAGTACTTGTGAAAGAATTATTTATTATTTCATGTTATTGAGTTTCCAGTATTATTCACGAAATCCATGCTTATTTGTAAATTTTGGCATAGTATTTTTAGCCCATAGTAAGTGTCAAAATTGACCCCTCGTCACTACTTCTTCGAGGTTAGACTAGATATTTACTGGGTACATGTTGTTTATGTACTCATGCTATACTTCTGCACTTGAAGTGTAGGATCTGAAGCAGGTGCATCTGATTATCAGTCTGGCAGGCACGCTTAACTTCTGGTCCGAGACCACACGGTGAGCTGCCCTTCCGAGTCGTTCAGTAGCAGCCAAAGTCTCCCTTTTGATTTATTTTCTATCTATTCTATTTCAGACAGTGGAGTAGAGATCTTTTGTATATTCTACTAGTATCCCACACACTTGTGATACCAGATCTTGACACACGCTAGTAGACTTATGATTTTAGATTTATTTTTATGATTACGATTTGCACTCAGTTGCTTTCGTTTAATTATTTTACATCTGTAAATTCCTAAATCTTTTAACAATGAGGAATGTTATTCACCTAGCAACTTATCAAAAATGGGAAACCACTAGATTGATCAGTGTTGGCTTGCCTAACTACAGTGTTGGGCGCCATCATAACCTATAATAGAATTGGATCGTGACAACATGGTATCAGAGCACTAGGTTCACGTAGGTCTCACAAGTTATGGGCAGGCCTAATAAAGTCTTGCGGATCTGTGCAGAGGCGTCCTTACTTATCTTCGAGAGGCGGAGGGCAGGCGGGTAGGGGCCGTCCTAGAGGTGGAGACCAGTCAGGGGGGTCAGCCAGCTACTGTTCAAACAGGCGGAGGCCAGCCAGTCAGCGCTCCAGCAGGGTTCTATGCTTTTTCGGCCAGACCAGATGTCGTGACACAGGTACTACTTCTGTCTGTGGTAGGAATACTTCAGTATTGTTTGATCCAGGATCTACTTATTCATATGTGTCATCTCAGTTTGCCCATTTCCTGGATATTCCTCATGAGTCCTTGGGTACTCCTGTTTATGTGTCCATTCCTGTGGGCGATTCTGTTGTTGTGGATCGGATCTATCGGTCTTGTATGGTCATATTCTGTGGTTATGAGACTAGAGTGGATCTCATGTTGCTCGATATGACTGACTTTGAGGTTATCCTAGGCATGGACTGGTTATCTCCGTATCACGCCATCCTTGATTGTCATGCCAAGACTGTTACCTTGGCGATACCAGAGTTGCCTAGATTGGAGTAGAAAGGTTCGTCCGTCAGCATACCTAGTCATGTCATCTCTCTTATAAAGGCTCGACAAATGGTCGAGAAGGGTTATTTGGCTTACCTAGCCTATGCGTGGGATACTACCGCATAGTATCCGGTGATTGATTCAGTACCGGTAGTTTGGGAGTTCTCCGATGTGTTTCCTTTTGACCTTCCAGGCATGCCACCAGATCGTGATATCGATTTCTGTATTGATTTGGCTCCAAGTACCCAGTCTATATCTATCCCATTGTACCGTATAGCTCTAAAGGAGTTGAAGGAGCAGCTTGAGGAATTGCTAGCAAAGGGGTTTGTTAGGCCGAGTGTATCGCCTTGAGGTGCACCAGTGTTGTTTGTGAAGAAGAAGGATGGTACTATGCGGATATGCATTGACTACTGCCAGTTGAAAAAAGTCACCATTAAGAATAAGTACATGTTGCCGCGTATTGATGATTTGTTTGACCGGTTGCAGGGCGCTAGGGTGTTCTCTAAGATCGACTTGAGAACGGGGTACCATCACTTGAAGATTCGGGACTCGGATGTTCTGAAGACTACTTTTCGTACTAGATATGGCCATTATGAGTTCCTAGTAATGTCCTCCGGCTTGACTAACACCCAAGCGGTGTTTATGGATTTGATGAACAGGGTATCCAGGCCTTGCATTGATTCATTTGTCATTGTCTTCATTGATGACATTTTGATTTACTCGCATAGCATGGAGGAGCACGAGCAGCATTTGAGAGTGGTGCTTCAGACCTTACGGGAAAAGAAGCTATATGCTAAGTTCTCCAAGTGTGAGTTTTGACTAGATTCTGTAGCATTCCTGGGACATGTTGTATCAGGCGAGGGTATTAAGGTGGAACCCAAGAAGATTGAGGCAGTTTAGAGTTGGCCTCGTCCTACTACGGCGATTGAGATCAGAAGCTTCTTGGGGTTAGTTGGTTATTATCGCCGGTTTGTGGAGGGTTTCTCATCTGTTGCAGCACCTTTGACTAGATTGACCTAGAAGGGTGATCTGTTCCGTTGGTCCGATGATTGTGAGGCAAGCTTCCAGAAGCTCAGGATAGCTTTGACTACAGCTCCCGTTCTAGTGTTACCTTCCGGCTCGAGGATGTATACTATGTATTACGATGCTTCACGCATTGGTTGGGTTGTGTATTGATGCAGGAGGGGCGAGTTATTGCGTATGCTTCGCGTCAGCTGAAGCCCCATGAGAAGAATTATCCTGTGCACGATTTGGAGTTGGCCGCGATTGTTCATGCTCTTAAGATCTAGAGGCATTATCTTTATGGAGTGTCCTGCGAGGTTTACACTGATCATCGTAGCTTGCAGCATTTGTTCAGGCAAAGGGGTCTCAATTTAAGGCAGCACAGATGGCTTGAGTTACTGAAGGATTATGATATCACCATTCTTTATCATCCGGGCAAGGTGAATGTAGTCGCGGATGCCTTGAGCAGAAAGGNCCGCATAGTATCCGGTGATTGATTCAGTACCGGTAGTTTGGGAGTTCTCCGATGTGTTTCCTTTTGACCTTCCAGGCATGCCACCAGATCGTGATATCGATTTCTGTATTGATTTGGCTCCAAGTACCCAGTCTATATCTATCCCATTGTACCGTATAGCTCTAAAGGAGTTGAAGGAGCAGCTTGAGGAATTGCTAGCAAAGGGGTTTGTTAGGCCGAGTGTATCGCCTTGAGGTGCACCAGTGTTGTTTGTGAAGAAGAAGGATGGTACTATGCGGATATGCATTGACTACTGCCAGTTGAAAAAAGTCACCATTAAGAATAAGTACATGTTGCCGCGTATTGATGATTTGTTTGACCGGTTGCAGGGCGCTAGGGTGTTCTCTAAGATCGACTTGAGAACGGGGTACCATCACTTGAAGATTCGGGACTCGGATGTTCTGAAGACTACTTTTCGTACTAGATATGGCCATTATGAGTTCCTAGTAATGTCCTCCGGCTTGACTAACACCCAAGCGGTGTTTATGGATTTGATGAACAGGGTATCCAGGCCTTGCATTGATTCATTTGTCATTGTCTTCATTGATGACATTTTGATTTACTCGCATAGCATGGAGGAGCACGAGCAGCATTTGAGAGTGGTGCTTCAGACCTTACGGGAAAAGAAGCTATATGCTAAGTTCTCCAAGTGTGAGTTTTGACTAGATTCTGTAGCATTCCTGGGACATGTTGTATCAGGCGAGGGTATTAAGGTGGAACCCAAGAAGATTGAGGCAGTTTAGAGTTG
This sequence comes from Nicotiana otophora, assembly GCA_000715115.1. Classification (NCBI taxonomy): domain Eukaryota; kingdom Viridiplantae; phylum Streptophyta; class Magnoliopsida; order Solanales; family Solanaceae; genus Nicotiana; species Nicotiana otophora. The sequence continues at coordinate 46,691 of AWOL01S0003587.1, forward strand.
GCCTCGTCCTACTACGGCGATTGAGATCAGAAGCTTCTTGGGGTTAGTTGGTTATTATCGCCGGTTTGTGGAGGGTTTCTCATCTGTTGCAGCACCTTTGACTAGATTGACCTAGAAGGGTGATCTGTTCCGTTGGTCCGATGATTGTGAGGCAAGCTTCCAGAAGCTCAGGATAGCTTTGACTACAGCTCCCGTTCTAGTGTTACCTTCCGGCTCGAGGATGTATACTATGTATTACGATGCTTCACGCATTGGTTGGGTTGTGTATTGATGCAGGAGGGGCGAGTTATTGCGTATGCTTCGCGTCAGCTGAAGCCCCATGAGAAGAATTATCCTGTGCACGATTTGGAGTTGGCCGCGATTGTTCATGCTCTTAAGATCTAGAGGCATTATCTTTATGGAGTGTCCTGCGAGGTTTACACTGATCATCGTAGCTTGCAGCATTTGTTCAGGCAAAGGGGTCTCAATTTAAGGCAGCACAGATGGCTTGAGTTACTGAAGGATTATGATATCACCATTCTTTATCATCCGGGCAAGGTGAATGTAGTCGCGGATGCCTTGAGCAAAAAGGGAGAGAGTATGGGTAGCTTGGCATCCATTTCGGCAGAGGAGAGACCACTAGTTTTGGACATTCAGTCCTTGGCTAACAGACTAGTAAGGCTGGATATTTCATAGCCCAGCCGAGTTCTTGCATGTGTCGTTGCTCGATCTTCACTATTGGAGCAGATTAGGGCCCGATAGTTTGATGATCCACACTTGATGGTTCTCAGAGAGACGGTACTATATGGTGGTTCCAAGGAGGTTACTATCGGTGAGGATGGTGTTCTGTGACTCCAGGGTCGCCTATGTGTTCCCAATGTCGATGGCTTGAGGGAGAGGATTCTAGAGGAAGCACATAGCTCTCGGTATTCCATTCATCCAGGTGCTACGAAGATGTATCGTGACCTGAGACAACACTATTGGTGACGGCTGATGAAGAAAGACATGGTCGAGTATGTAGCTAAATGCCTAAATTGCCAGCAAGTTAAGTTTGAGCACTAGAGGCCAGGTGGCCTACTTCAACATATGACTATACCTGAGTGGAAGTGGGAGCGCATTACTATGGATTTCGTAGTTGGGTTGCCGCGGACCTTGCGGAAATTCAATACAGTTTAGGTCATTGTTGACAGATTGACCAAGTCGGCGCACTTTATCCTAGTTGTGACTACGTATACTTTAGAGAGATTGGCCCAGATTTATATTCAGTAGATAGTTCGGTTTCATGGTGTACCTGTTTCCATCATATCAGACAGAGGCCCTCAGTTCACCTAACATTTCTGGAGAGCAGTACAGAGTGAGTTGGGGACCCGAGTAGAGCTCAGCACAGCATTTCATCCACAGACCGACAGTCGGAGCGGACAGTTCAGATCTTAGAGGACATGCTCAAAGCATGTGTGATTGACTTTGGAGGGCAGTGGGATCGATTCTTGCCCTTGGTCGAGTTTGCTTACAACAACAGTTACCAGTCCAGCATCGAGATGGCTCCATTTGAGGCTTTATATGGTCGGCAATGTTGTTCTCCCATTGGGTGGTTTGAGCCCGGCGAGGCTACGTTATATGGTACTGATTTGGTGAAGGATGCCTTGGAAAAGGAAAAGCTGATTTAGGAGCGACTTCGCACGACACAGTCCAAACAGAAGAGTTGCGTGGATCAGAAGGCGCGTGATTTATTATTTACGGTGGGTGAAAAAGTTCTCTTGAAGGTTTCGCCGATGAAGGGAATCATGAGTTTAGGGAAGAAGGGCAAGTTGAGCCCAAGGTTTATAGGCCCATTTGAGGTGTTGAAACGAGTTGGGTAGGTTGCTTACGAGCTTTCTTTGCTGCCCAGTATATCGGGGTTTCATCCGATTTTCCATGTATCCATGCTCCGGAAGTATCATGCCGACCTGTCACATGTGTTGGACATCAGCACGATTCAGTTAGATGAGAGCTTGGGTTATTAGGAGAAGCCAATTACCATTATTGATAGGCTGGTTTTCCAATTGAGGTCCAAACGGATTTCCGCGGTAAGGGTTCAGTGGAGGGGCCAACCAGTCGACGAGGCGACTTGGGAGTCCAAGGAGGACATGCGGAGCAGATATCCTCACTTGTTCAGCAGTCCAGGTATGATTCTAAACCCGTTCGACGACGAACGTTTGTTTAAGAGGTGGAGAATATACCGACCCGATCGATCGTTTTACTTTCTAGAATCCCGTTCCCCTAAGTAAGACTTCTCGTACGTGTTTTTACTGTTTTATGACTTGTGGGGATGGTTGGTTTGGAATTTGGAAGGGTTCGGGTTGAAATCGGAACACTTGGTTCCTTAAATTGGCCTTAAAAGGCTAAGTTTGACTTTAGTTAATACTTTGATTAAATGACCTCGGAATCGGGATTTGACGGTTCCAATAGATTTGTATGATAATTTCGGACTTGGGCGTATGTTCGGATCGGGTTTTGGATGACCCGGGCGCCTCTTGGCGCATAATAGTGAAAGCTGGTTAATTAAAGGTTTTAGAAGTTCTTTAAATTTATTTTAGAGTGGGTTTTGGTGATATCGAGGTCTAAATGGAATTTCGAGATCGGGAATAGTTCCGTAATGTCATTTAAGACTAGAACGCAAATTTTGGTGTCGTTCCGAGTAGTTTAAGTACGTTTCGGCGCATTGAGAGTAAATTGAAGAACTTGAAGTTCATAAGTTTGATTCAATTGGTTTTGGGGTATGATTCTTAGTTTTAATATTGTTTCGGGCGTTCCGAGAGTTCGAGTGAGTCTATTTTATAATTCCAAACTTGTTGGTATGTTCGGGCGGGTCCCCAGGAGACCCGAGTGTCAATCAGACTAGGCTCGGACCAAGTTGAAAATTGGGAGCAACAGCTGAAGCTCCCAACTGTTATCACAATCGCACATGCGCTTGTCCAGCCGCAGGTGGGAGCTCGCATAAGCGGCCAAGGAAGGGCAGCCCAGGATCCGCAGGTATGCCCCAACCTCCGCAGAAGCGGGACCGTAAAAGCGGGACCCCATCCGCAGAAGCGGAGCCAGCCTGCCTGGGCACTTCCGCAGAAGCGGACTTTTGTCTGCATAAGCGACAACGCATGTGTGGCCCTGCGATCGCAGGTGCGAGATCGCTGGAGGCAATGAGGTCTCTTTTAAAACAGGACTTAGTCATTTTGGCTCTTTTATTTCCGTTGTTGGGAGATTTTTGGAGATCTTAGAGAGGGGATTTCACCTAGCACTTTGAGGTAAATAATTTCTATACAATGTGTGTTAAATACATAGTTTATGGGTAGATTATAACATGTAAATTACTGAAAATTATGGGTTTAGGTTAAAACCTAGGTGTTTTTATAAAAATGAGATTTAATCATCAAATTCGTTATGGAATCTAGTAAAAATTATATATTTGAGTTCATGAGGTTATGGGTAATAACTTTCTTCAAAATATTTCAGAATCCGGGCACGTGGGCCCGGGAGTGAATTTTAGGAATTTTGCAAATAGGCTTGGGAAATCACTTTGATAGTTGGGATATGAACTTTTAAGCATGTATTAATTATATTAAATAACATTTGACTAATTGCGAGTCGTTTGGCGCTAAATTGAGGGTTTGAGCACAATCTTGGACCGGAATGTAGGCTTTGAGACGAGGTAAGTCTCTTTTCTAACATTATAAGAGGGAATTGTCCCCATAGGTGAATTGATTAACATGTGTTTCTATTTGGGAGGGGGGGTACGTACGCACGAGGTGACGAGAGTCCGTACGTAGCTACTAATTATGCTATTGCTCGGGTAGTCTAGGACCCATATCATGCTATACTTGAGATGTTTGCACCCTTAAATGTTAATTTAATTGCTTAAGTTAGATTGGAAACTTATAAAGGAACTTTTAAAAGGTTAAATTTCACTTACTTGAAGTTGTGAATGGAACACTTGAGTGTTATTGAGAATTTGTGCTTCTTTAAAATATTTTTCTTTGTGGAGCGGGACGAACGCCTCGGTAGCAGATAGATGCATCTATGGTCCGAGCCGTTCAACCCTCGGCAGTGCACAGTTTAAATATTTATGTTGGATCGGGCCGTACGACCTCGGTATAATTTGCGCATGATATATCTTTGGAATCATTTATAAATGATATTACTTCATTGGCTTGAGATATAAATTGTTAAATGACGAAAATAAATTCGGGACTTAGTACTTGTGAAAGAATTATTTATTATTTTATGTTATTGAGTTTCCAGTATTATTCACGAAATCCATGCTTATTTGTAAATTTTGGCATAGTATTTTTAGCCCATAGTAAGTGTCAAAGTCGACCCCTCGTAACTACTTCTTCGAGGTTAGACTGGATATTTACTGGGTACATATTTTTTATGTACTCACGCTACACTTCTGCACTTGAAGTATAGGATCTGAGGCAGGTGCATCTGGTTATCAGTCTGGCGCGCACGCTTAACTTCTGGTCCGAGACCACACAGTGAGCTGCCCTTCCGAGTCATTCAGCAGCAGCCGAAGTCTCCCTTTTGATTTATTTTCTATCTATTCTATTTCAGACAGTGGAGTAGAGATCTTTTGTATATTCTACTAGTAGCCCACACACTTGTGATACCAGATCTTAGCACACGCTAGTAGACTTATGATTTTGGATTTATTTTTATGATTACGATTTGCACTCAGTTGCTTTCGTTTAATTATTTTACATCTGTAAATTCCTAAATCCTTTAACAACGAGGAATGATATTCACCTAGCAACTTATCAAAAATGGGAAACCACTAGATTGATGAGTGTTGGCTTGCCTAACTACAGTGTTGGGCGTCATCACGACCTATAATGGAATTGGATCGTGACACCTGTACTATGAGACAATGTTTAAATATACATTTCGTTAAACGTTTGGTCCAAATATACTGCTGCGGTAATACTATTGGTTCAAATATACCCCCCTTTCGTTAAGTTTATCCAAAATGGACATCCAATCCTACGTGACAGTAATATTTGATGAGGTGGATGCCATATGGCATGTCACCTTAGTGCCCTTAATCCATATATAAAAGATTAAAATTTAGAATACAATATTTTTATGGTAACGGTAATGGTGACAATAGTGGTGGAATGGAAGAAACATTTAGTGGTGAAACAAAATAGAAAGGATGGGTAAAATGGGTCAGGGGCGCTGAAGTGGCAAGCCATGTGGCATCCACCTCATCAAATGCCAGTGCCACGTAAGATTGGATGTCTACTTTGGATAAACTTAACGGAAGAGGGATATATTTGAGCCAATAGTATAACGATAGGGGTATATTTGGACTCAAAGTATGACGAGGGGTACATTTAAACCTTTTCTGATAGTACACAGGTATATTTAGCCCTTTTCCGTACTAAAAAAGATGTAAATTTTTGCTTGTCCAGTTTGTAATAAAAAGAGATAATTCATTGTTTTATACCTATTTTATCCTTATTATTAAGTACTACTGATCATTTCAAATTCATTTCTCAACATATTATAATTAGAGGTGATTTAGTAAAATTATTATTTTATTTATTGTCTGTTAAGGGATGTGCCAAGTCAAATGGACAAGTAAAAATAAACAAAGAGAGTAAAAACCTTTTACCTAAAATTAAACGAATTTGTTTTGGTAAAATTTAAAATTTTCCTATAGTCAAGAAGATGACAAGACCAAGGACTTTGGTGGGATGAATATGATCTATCCGTTCTTAATTAAAAATTTCGGATTTAAGTCCTATGAATGAAAAGAATCCTGGTATAGAGCGTTTTTATTTAATTCGTCTTAATTATGAGGAGCGAATTTGAATTACTCAGGATCCTAATACGAGTACCGACACCGGCACCAGATGGGAAATTAAAAATAAATAAATAAATAAATAAATAAGATACAAAAAGTGGAAGACAGTTTTCCCTGTAAAACATAAATAGTGCACAGGGATTGAGTTAGGTACGAGTGGGGAACAACTTAATTATCAGCCTTAATGCCTTATCGTAAGATGACTCTATTATGAAAGGGACTCTTGAGAGTGATTTGATAAGTCATCGAATTTCCACAGTATAATATGGACTTGTCCTTATCACATTTGTAATTTCAAACGACCTTAATTATATTATTATAGTATAATTGGCTGAAATCGTGTTCCACTTATATATTAGTCAATATATAATCTTTTGATACATAATCTTTTGACACATGTATGTAAAAGAATAGTTGACTTAATATATGTAGATTAATTTATCTTGGACTGTCCAGTAAAATTAGCCTCTAAATTAGGCATTTTCTTTCGGTTTACTCTTAAAATTGGATAACAATTAAACTTATAATGTAGTTTTAAGGACACGTGATTTCACCTAACACCAATTGATAAATGTGAAGATTAATAACAGAAATAAACTATAAAGTAAAGTGAACCAGTGTTGAAACGAAATTCAACCCTCGAACTAGGGTGCCCTCGAACTGATTGATACCAAAACAGTTAAAAATAAAACAAACTGATAAACAAGAAAGTATAAGCTAAAGAGAGAGTGTTATATTGGCTTTTTTATGCGAGAACAATGTCCCTTACAAATGGTTAATACGCCCATTTATACAGTAGAGAAATCCTACTTATGATATAACTCTAATTATAGAAAGAAATCCCATGATTAGCTAATTAACCATTCCTAATTTGATCCGTTCCGAGATTTCCTTCATGATCTTCGACCAGTCACGGATATTTTGCCTTTTTGTTATTATATTATCTTTGATCTTGCTCGATGCCTGTCTCATTCGGTCTCGATCGCTATTGTCCTCGATCTCGACAGGTACCTCGAATCCCGAACTTGGTACCTTGTCCTCGTACCTTGGTCTGATCCACTAAGGGGCCGACCTTCGATGCAGCTTCCTGGTCCCGGTCAGATAGAAAAATTGGGTGGGCTCGGTTTTAACCTTATACAGATAGTCCTCTCATTTTTTGGAGTGTAATGACAAGAAACGAATTGAGCCTTCGATTTTTACCTCGACCTACCATGATGTCACCGTCGTGATGTAAGCGACAAAAGTGACCGAAATATCCCGTCGGTACAGTTCCCCAAGTTATTAATGTGTATCAGTTGGTGGTCGGCCACTAGTGCCCTTAAACCGTCGCCGTGAATCCCATAAATAGGCATCTTTTTACACTCTTTCAAACTTTACCTTCAACTTTTTCTAATCTCCAAAGCTTTTTACATCTTCTAAGTTCTTCATCTACAAATCTACGATTTTCACTGCCAACCTCTTCTTAGAATACCAAATCTTATCATCTCCATCTATTTTTAACTTTAAATTCAAATGGCAAAAACGTCAAAAACTGTTCCTCAAAAGGAAAATGCTTCTTCATCGCGGCCGGTCGGCGACAAAATGTCGGTGGAGCCCCGCCTTAAGGAGTGTGTTCCCAGGGGATGTGTCCTCACTTTTGACTTTAAGACCGACAAAACTTCGTCGGTCCCGGGTCGATGCGAGCCAATGTCGAGGTATATATGCTAGATAACTGAAAGCTTCCTTAAGCAGGTGAAGAAAGACTGCAAATGGGAAGCCAAAGAGGTGGTGATTCCGGCCCCTGGGGAAGACATCACTACCCACGTGGAAGGGTTTCTGAATGTTTACACTTACCTTATCACGTTGGGCCCCCTCGATCCCATTATCATCGATTTCTGTCACAAGTATCAAGTAACCCTAGGTCATACCTATCCCTCCTTTTGGCAGATTGTTATTCTGCTCCGATTTTTCTTGTGCAAAGTCGAGGGGATGCCTTTCACTCTCGATCACGTCATCAGGTTGTACATCCCCGCCTCTATCGGCGCGGGTTAATAAAACTTCAGCGTCGGTCTACCAAGGTGTTGTTCTCGAGCATAGATGATGACAAGGACCGAGGCTAGATGGGCCGGTTCATTCGAATGAGGACTTCCGACCTAATCTCGGCCGAGAAGATGCCATTTCCCGAGAAATGGAATATGAAACGTAAGTACTGTTAGCTCATATTTATTGTTTTTCTCCTTTGCTTCTTCTTATTGATATCCTTTTCTATGATGTAGCAGTCGCTTAGATGCCCAGTGCAATTCCTAACCTCGAGAGTTGGGTTCGGGACCTGGCCTTGACCTCTACGTACGCCGAGCGCTCATGGCGCGATTTATCCAAGGGCCGATGGGAGGCCAAAAACCATGGTAAGCCCCTTTTCCACGTCTTTGATGATTTTGTTAAAGCATTTCTTACTTAATTTTCTTTCATACAGGCCTTGGTAAAGATACTGTCATGAGGCCCCTATCTGATGAGGAGGAGACTTCGATCCCGGCACCGAAACCGGTGAAGGACAAAAAGAGGAAAAAGACCTCAACCTCCGAGGATCCAGATCCTAAGAAGAAGAAGGCATATAAGCTAAAGAAGAACATTATCCTTCTGACCGAAGACTCTGTTCGGCGTCTAAGGGAGGAAGACGAAGAAGAGGAAGAAGATGACTCCGGACTGGTGGCCCCAGTGGGAATAAGAACCGAGGCCCCAAAGGCCACTGAATCGATGAAAGCTACAGAGACTCCGCCTCGAGATGAGGGGGTCTCGGGAAAAGACTTGGGAAAAGTCCCCGAGTCATCGAGGATTAAAGATGTCTCCCACCATAATGACCCAACGGTGGGTACGGCTGTAAGGGATGGTCTCGAGGCCCCTCGAGATGGAGAGAACGCCCTAAGTGATCCACTTGGGGCAATAGAAATTGGAGGCTCACCGCTGCTCCCCTCAATTTTGGAGGAGATGATTCAAGAGGCTCGGGCCTTGAAGACCCCCTCCATCGAAGGGGCCCACGGAAGGGAGGACCTCTTTCGTGATTACTTTACTGGGGTCGAAGATGCTACTAGCCTGAGCAACTTGGAGATCTCGAAGAAGGACTCAGGTGAGGCATCGAGCCTTTTTAACGAAGCGCAGCAAGCTCTGAATCGGGTAAGCCTTAACTCCCCTTATTGGTACTACCCTTGTGTTCATTTTTCTCTTCTTGTATAACTTCTTTTCTTCTTTTTGCGTAGGCTTTAGCGCTTCATCGGGAAGCATTTTCTCGGTCTCGAGCTAAGCTGAGTCAGTACGAGGCCGACATACAAAGGCTTAACGAGGAGAGGAATTCCCTCAACCTTCTCGGTGGGCAAAAAGAAGAAAAGATCAAGGACCTCCGAGCCGAGTTGGCCACGGCTCACAAATATCAGACCGACCTGATCGAGTAGGTAATGAAAATCTTAAAAGCTCATGGGCTCGATTCGAAAATGGTGGCTAACATTTCAATCTCACAGCTGTAGCACAAGGTCAAGAGGATCGAACATTTCCGCGAGGAGGTCTACATGATGAAGGCGAAGACCTTGGGGTGGAAAGAAAGTATGGACCACTTTGCTGCAGAAAAAGAGATTGCTCGAACCCAATTTTCATCGGTCGAAAGTCAGCTTCGAGGCATGAAGGAGAAGAGCTCGGCTCAGGCAAAGAAAATAGAGGAGCTCGAAGTTCGGTTGGCTTCCGAACTTGCAAAGGCCAAATCTGAAGCCATAAAGACAAAGGCCGAGGCAGATGCGATCGTGGCCGTCTACCGGGCCGATGTTGAAGACGCTCAAATCCAAGCGAGAGAGGAAGCCGAGAACACTCAAACTCGAGCACATTGGATTGCTGAACTCGCCAAATACCAATCCCGGGGGAAATCCCCGAGGAGATCCACGCTCGAGGTTTCGATCTTACCGATGAGATAACAAAGGATAGAGAACATGAAGTTGATGTTGGAGCGTTGGCCTCTTTCGATGATGATGGCAGATTGGCAGTAAGAGCAGGTCCGAGAATGGGAAGGACCTAGATGGAGAAGAAGCTGCCTCCGAGGAAAATTAGGAATCTTAGGCATTTTCTTTTTTGATTTTTTGTGCGGGACCATGATCGGTCCTTGTAAATATCTTTGTATATATAAAAGATCTTTTTTCGCTTTGACTTGTCTTTATTCTATTTTCTGCTTCGTGAAAATTCTGTTTCATTCAAACTTTATAAACATTTTGCTCATAAGTTCGAGGCTTAGGCAACTTGATTGAAGCCGGACTAGTGTAGTCTTAATCGAGCGAGTACTTGCTCAAACTCGGAGTAGGGTGACCCTTAGATTTTAATTAAGTTAGGATGATTTCTCGAACTCAAAAATAAAATCGCCCTTTAGGCTCGTGAATTAGGCCAATACGGCATAGTAAATATAATGGCTTTCTCCCCATTTTCGGCTTGAAAAGTTTATTGTTTAATCATATAAAATCTGTTGTACCTTAGCATGAAATAAGGGATTTTCTCGAGAGTTCGAACGATTCCGTACCCATTAGGGTTTTCAAGGGTCGATATTATCGAGACCCTTTGTTTCATAATGCCTTAGCATAAAATAAAGAATTTGTTCGAGAGTTCAAACGACTTTGTATCCATTAGGGTTTTCGAGGGTCGATATCATCGAGACCCTTAGTAATTCAGCCGAGGGTAGCCTTTTTAACCGGTTTATGAAAATATTCGAAGGCCTGTTTTATAACGGAAATCGGACGTCTCCGAACCGTGTTAATTTGGTCGTAGCTTTTAGCTTGGGATTCTCCTTTTGGGCTTGTTCCCCTGTTATACTTCAAACTTGTTCGAAGGATCAGTCCCCGAGTGGGATGGCTGCGACCTATAAAATCGAGGGTTGCCTTTTTAAGGTCTTACGATCTCGAGGTTTTAGTAATTCGATCATGTCAATTTTTTGGATGGCAGTCCCCAAGTGCGGGGTCAATTGTTCGAACTTTAGTTGTGACCGGTCCTTAAGCCAATTTCCATAATAGATTACAAGCACGACATTGTAAAGTAAAAATTTTTCTAAGGCATGAAATATCTAGTAAGGAAAAATACTTTTTTTCAATAGATTAACATGCGTACATGTTTTCCATTAGGGCTCGAGTAATCTACATGGGCATGGTTCGTTCGACCATTTGACCCTTACAAAATTTACCTATCGAGACCTTGTCGGCACGAAGTATTTTTCTTGTGACTATCCGAGGGTGATGCCCCCCAGTATTCGAGGTTGATTGTAAAGGAGTCTCGGATACTATTGAATTGCTCTAAGTTAGCACGAACAATGGTTGCCTCGTTAAAAACCTCGCCGAAAAAACCCATTTGGGGACAAAAACCGGTCTAACGGAAAAAGAGTGCAACGCGTGCTTTCAGACCTAAGAACTTTGTGTTTGAAGAATCCTTTGATGTCTTCGATTAAACACCTGAAAATGGTTAGTATAAAATATAAACGAAAGTGGAGAAGGTCATACCTTAGCAGTAATATCGTTTGAGAAGTGATATGTTCCAATTGTTTGGAAATTATTCGTCGTTCATCGTGCCAGGTTTGTAGGATCCCTTTCCGATGATATTGAGGACCTGATACGGTCCCTCCCAGTTCGGGCCAAGCTTTCCTTAGTTTAGGTCTCGAGTATTGAGGGTGACCTTCCTCAGAACCAAGTCCCCGATTTTAAAGTGTTGGAGATTAGCTCTTCGATTGTAGTACCTTTTGATCCGTTGTTTTTGTGCGGCCATTCGAACGAGGGCAGCTTCCCATTTTTCATCTAGCAATTCGAGGCTTGTATTCATAGCCTCGTGATTTGACTCTTCCGTTGCATATAGAAACCTGACGCTGGGTTTCCCGACTTTAATCGGGATCAGAGCTTCGGCACCATATACTAAAGAGAACGGTGTTGCCCCCGTACTGGATTTTGGCGTTGTTCGATATGCCCAAAGGACTTCGGGCAATATTTCTCTCCATTTTCCCTTAGCGTCGTTCAATCTTTTCTTTAGATTTTGAATGATGGTCTTGTTTGTCGATTCGGCTTGTCCGTTCCCACTAGGATGATATGGCATTGACAGGATCCTTTTTATTTTGTGATCTTCGAGAAACTTTGTCACTTTGCTGCCGATAAATTGCTTTCCAGTGCCGTATACGATCTCGGCAGGCATCCCGAATCAGCATATAATGTGGTCCCAGATGAAGTCTATGACTTCTTTCTCTCTAATTTTCTCAAAATCCTATGCTTCAACCCACTTAGAGAAATAGTTAGTCATAAACAAAATAAATTTAGCTTTACCTGGGGCCGATGGTAGAGGGCCGACGATATCCATTCCCCATTTCATGAATGGCCATGGGGATAAGACTGAGTGGAGTTACTCTCCGGGTTGGTAAATCATCGGTGCATACCTTCGACATTTGTCGCACTTTCGAACAAACTCTTTTGTATCCTTTTCCATATTGTCCCAATAGTATCCTGCTCTGATGACTTTGTGAACCAATGATTCGGTACCAGAATGATTTTCGCAGGTTCCCTCGTGTATTTCTCGTAGGACGTAGTCAGTATCTCCTGGTCCCAAACATATTACCAATGGTCCATCGAACATTCTTCTATATAGTGTTCCATCTTCGGTCAATATGAATCATGCGGCCTTCGTATGTAGAGTCCTTGATTCATTAGGATCCGATGGAAGCTTCCCGTTCTTTAGGTACTCGCTATATTTGTTCCTCCAATCCCAGGTCAGACTTGTGGAGTTGATTTCGGCGTGGCCTTCTTCGATTACTGACCTTGAAAGTTGTACGACAGTCGCCGAGCTAATCTCGTTGTCTTTGACTGATGACCCCAAATTTGCAAGGGCATCGGCCTCGCTATTTTGTTCTCGAGGCATATGCTGTAGGGTCCATTCTTTAAACCGATGTAGAGTCACCTGTAATTTGTCCAAGTACTTCTACATTCGATCTTTTCGAACCTCGAAGGTTCTGTTGACTTGGTTTACCACAAGTAGGGAGTCACATTTAGCCTCGATGACCTCTGCTCCCAAACCTTTAGCTAGCTCGAGACATGCAATCATGGCCTCATACTCGGCCTCATTGTTAGTTAACTTTGAAGTTTTAATAATTTGTCTAATTGTATTACCCGTGGGCGGCTTTAAAATGATGCCTAGCCCGGACCCCTTCGCGTTCGAAGCGCCGTCTGTAAAAAGGTCTACACCCCCGATAATGTACTCGACTTTAATAATAGTTCCTTTTCGACCTCGGGTACGAGGGCTGGCATATAGTCGGCCACGAAGTCCGCTAAGATTTGAGACTTGATGGTCGTGCGGGGTCGATACTCGATATCGTACCTACTAATCTCGACGGCCCATTTAGTCAATCGGCCCGAAAGTTCGGGCTTATGCAAAATATTGCGAAGGGGATAAGTAGTCACCACACAGATAGAGTGACACTGAAAATATGATTTTAATTTCCTAGAGGCGTTTATTAGGGCAAGCGCTAATTTTTCTAAGTGTGGGCATCGGGTATCGGCCTCACCCAAAGTTCGACTAACATAGTAAATAGGAAATTGCGTACCTTGCTCTTCTCGAACTAGAACCCCACTTATCACGATTTTTGATACTGCTAAGTACAAGTAGAGTCGCTCGTCTGCTTTCGGGGTATGAAGCAGTGGCGGGTTCGAGAGGTACTGCTTTAATTCTTCCAATGCTCGTTGTCATTTCGGGGTCCATGCAAAATTGTTCTTCTTTTTGAGGAGTGAGAAGACCTTGAATTCTATCTGAAGACCTCAGGATGAATAGGCCTAGGGCGGCTATGCGCCCTGTTAATCTTTGTACGGCCTTAACATTATCCATGACTGTGATGTCTTCGATTGCCTTGATCTTATCGGGGTTGATTTCGATCCCCCGATTTGATACCATAAAGCCGAGGAACTTGCCCGAGCTGACCCTGAATGCACATTTCTCCGAGTTGAGCTTCATGTTGTATTTCCTTAGTATATCGAAGGTCTCCTGCAAATGTGTCAAATGGTCCACTGCTCACAGGGACTTAACTAGCATATCGTCAATATAAACCTCCATTGATTTATCTATTTGTTCTTCCAACATTCGATTTACTAAGCATTGATAAGTGGCACCAGCATTGTTTAGTCCAAACGGCATTACATTATAACAATAGGTACCGTACTTAGTGATGAACGAAGTCTTTTCCTGATCCTCCGGGTTCATTTGTATTTGATTGTACCCGGAGTAGGCATAGAGAAAACTAAGGATCTCATGGACGGTCGTGGCATCGATCATGCGATCAATATTCGACAGAGGGAAAGAGTCTTTAGGATATGCTTTATTTAAATCTTTATAGTCTATGTACATTCTAAGTTTATTTCCCTTTTTAGGGACTACGACTACGTTTGCTAACCATTCGGGATATTTTACCTCCTGAATGGATCCTATTTTGAGAAGTTTGGTTACCTCGTCCTTGATGAATGTATATTTTACCTCGGACTGGGGCCTTCTCATTTGTTTTACCGGACGGAACTTCGGGTCCAAGCCCAGTCGATTTGTAGTGATCTCCGGCGGGATCCCTGCCATATATAGGTGGGACCAAGCAAAACAATCCATATTATTGATAAGAAATTTAATGAGTTTTTACTTGAGCTCGGGGGTTAACCCCGTACCCAGGTATACCCTTCGATCGGGTAGATGCTCGATCAGTATGACTTGCTCTAGTTCCTCGACTGTCGATTTGGTGGTGTTGTAATCCTCGGGGATTATGAAGGATCGAGGGATCCAGTAGTCATCGTCTGTTCCCTACTTCCCCGACTGAGTCGAGGCTGGTGGTTGTGGTTGCTATTTAGCTTCTTGTTTTCTTTTGGACTTCGGTCCCTTTGTTGACGAAAGCGCCGATACCGGTGTTACTTCGTCGACCGCGAACATTTCTTTGAAAGCTTGTTGTTTCCCATTTACTATTTTTACTCCATCCGGTGTTGGAAACTTCAGCATTTGGTAAAGGGTTGAGGGGACCACCCTCATATTGTGAGTCCAGGGTCTTCCGAGCAGTGCGTTGTATCTCATATCGCCCTCGATCACATGGAACTTTGTTTTTTGAATAGTTCCGGCTACATTTACTGGTAGGATGATTTCACCTTTAGCTGTTTCACTCGCCATGTTGAAGCCATTGAGAATCCGAGCTGCATGTATGATCGGATCTTGTAGGCCGAGTTGCTCCACGACCCTCGATCGGATAATATTGACCGAGCTTCCTAGATCAATTAAAATACGTTTAACTTGAATTTTATTCATAAGGATAGAGATTACCAAAGCATCATTGCGAGGTTGAGAGACCCCTTCTGCTTCCTCATCATTGAATTATAAACTGCCTTCTGGCA
Source organism: Nicotiana otophora (assembly GCA_000715115.1). Lineage (NCBI taxonomy): Eukaryota > Viridiplantae > Streptophyta > Magnoliopsida > Solanales > Solanaceae > Nicotiana > Nicotiana otophora. The sequence continues at coordinate 61,889 of AWOL01S0003587.1, forward strand.
CATAGTCTCGAGTTTGTTTTTCCCTAGTGATTGATACTTTAGTGAGTTTGAACACAGACCCTTGTGGAATATCGACCCCACCAACGATCATGTGAATCACATGTTGTGGTTCTTCCTGCTCTTTTTTTCATGTTTGCATCCCTGTCTCTGAAATGGTTTTTAGCTCGGTCGCTCAAGAATTCTCGAAGGTGACCCTCGTTGAATAGACGGGACACTTCCTCCCTTAGTTGTCTGCAATCTTCGATTTTATGACCATGTGTACCATGGTATTTGCATATTTGATTGAAGTTTCTTTAGGATGGATCGGTTTGTAGGGTCCTGGGCCATCTAGTATCTTTGATTCTCCCAATGGCTGATACAATACCTGATGCGTCAATGCTGAAGTTGTATTCTGATAATCGTGGTGCTTCTGTGGGATCAGCATGTTTATCGAAGCCACCTTTGCTCATATGCCCTCAAGAGCTCTTTCCTCGATCATTCCTTCGATCATTTTGGATGGGATTGTGTCCTGGGCCGTTGTTTCTACGATCTACGTTGTATGGTTGATACTGATCTCTGTTCAACCGGGGTTCTCTGTCGATATCCCTTTGAGTTCTGCCGATGGGCCTGTTTGGATAAATGAAACCGGAAGGGGTCCCCAATTGATCATCCTTGACCCTGATCTTTGACTGGTACCGATTATGTACATCGGCCCAGGTTACCGCTGGATATTCAATTAAATTCTGCTTTAGCTGTCGTGATGCCACCGAAGTTCGTTAGCTTAAACCTTGAGTAAAGGCTTGAACAGCCCAATCGCCTGTCACCGGTGGTAGTTCTATGCGTTCCATCTGGAACCAAGATACGAGAATGTAATGACCCGACTATTCGTTTTGAGTATTATAGCCCTGTTTCCCCATTTACTGCTCAAATTATGAATTACAGTTGTTATTTGGCTTGCCGAGGTAATTGGTTTGGGTCCGGTGAGGTTTTGAAATGATTTGGAGCACTTAGTTCCAAGGTTTTGAATTTAAGTTGAAAAGGTTGACCGGATGTTGACTTAAGTGTAACGACCCCGGAGGAATTTTGCTAAGGAAATTAAGGTTTGTTGGTGCCGATGTGTAAAGGAAAATCTTGTCAGAAAAGGGTCATTTCTGCGACCACTATACGGTCGCAGAATCACTGTGTGAACCGCATAATGGTCACAAAGTGGATTAGGTGAGGGGCAAGATTTGAGGAAAATCTGTGGTGTACTATGCAACCGCAAACCTGTTTTGCGGTGCATTATGCGACCACAGAACAAGTATGCGGATCGCATAATGACCGCAGATCGGGTCAATAACGCCCAGCTTTGGAGGCCAAATTATGCGGCTGGTATGCGGACTGCATACCTGTTATGCGATCGCATAACTGTGTCGGAGCTTCCATTCTTTCTAATTTTTTACCCTACCCAACTTCGATTTATAGCCCTTGAAGCTCATTTTAGCCAAAATCTGATATTTTAGAGAGAGGTGAGAGCATTTTAGAGAGAGAAAGTGAAGACTTAGTCATTAATCCATCAATTCTTGTTCAAGGTTTGAAGATTTCACAAAGATCTTGCTAGGGCTTCAAAGAGGTAAGAATTGTTTTCCCTAATTCTTCAATTTCGGGTTTGGAATAAAAATGAGTGATTTATAGTATGATTCTTGGGTGTAAGAATATTATGTATACATACCAATAAGGTTGTAGAAAGATTGTTAAGTTCAAATGGGTAAGGATTGGGTTAAAAATGGTAGAAATCTTCATAGGCTTTAATTGAAGATTTGAGGATCAAATTGATGTTGGAGTTTGGTAAAATTTATATGGTTGAACTCGTGATTGGATGGGCGTTCATATTCTGTAACTTTTGTTGGGTTCCGATACGTGGGTCCCACGGACGATTTTTGAGTTAATTTCAAATTTTATTGGGAAAAAAATTAGTATCTCCTTATGGAATTAATTACAATAATTGGTATTGACTGAATCGAATTAATTGTGGCTAGATACGAGGCTTTTGGAGACCAATTCTCGTGGAAAGGGCATAACGGAATAAAAAATTATATGGTTGGAGGTAAGTAACAATTATAAATTTGGTTCTGAGGGTATGAAACCCGGATTTTGGTATCATGTGATTATTTTGGAGGTGGCGCATATGCTAGGTGACGGGCGTATGGGCGTGCACCGAGGGGATTGTGACTTGGTCTGTCCCGAGAAACTGTAAAGTTGAATAATTTATTGTTAGCTATATGATCTCTATGTGTTGAAGAAATTTGACTATAAATCATGCTTAGGCTATATTATAGTACTGTTGAGACCCGTAGAGGTCGCGTACTTGTTGAATTATTTGCTAATTGTTGTCTTGTACTCAATCATGATTTTTCTTGCGTATTATACCTTAGTCTTTCTAGATATTTGTTAATATACTATGTAATCTTTGTTTGGGATGATCCTTGTGATTTCTGAGAGCCCGAGAGACTTGAGAGGTTGAGGACTGAGTAAGGCCGAGGGCCTGTCGGTGAGGTAAGGATATTATAGCACGTGAGTTGTCCGTGCAGGATATTATAGCACGTGAGTTGTCAGTGCAGCACGTGAGTTGTCCGTGCAAATTATGACACTTGGGCTATAGGAACCCCTCCAGAGTCTGTACACACCCCCAGTGAGCGCAGGTACCCATTGAGTGTGAGTGCTGAGGGCTGGGAGCCAAGTGGTTGAGCTGTTGTGATAAGTTGAGTGACTGTTGCCTGAGAGGCTGTACTTACTTTGCATTTGTTGTTGCATTTGGTTGTTATCTCATCGTCTTCCAAGTCATTCCCTTTTATTATGCATGTATAAGAAGTGACATGCTTGTTAGGGTCGGTGGTTCCATTTTACTTAGGAATTTCTGGCTATCGGAATTTCTTCGAAATTGGTTTCGGTGCCGCACTTGGAGGGAAAGGCTTCTGTACGAATTTCTTTGAATCCATAACCTTTATAATCGGTGGTGCCCCCGGTATTTAGTCAACCCGGGATTTGTATGTCTCTACTTTCTTGTTATTTGCCTCGATTTTCTTTTCTCCCGATTCAATCCGTTTAGTGAGCTCCTCGAGTATTTTCATAATGGCGGAGTTAGTCCCTGATTCGTTAGCATTCGACCTTTCTGGCACAGGCTCGGTCCTGTGGACGACTTCTGGTTCGATCCTACTCAGTGTTCGGTGCTGATTTTGTAGTTGTGCTATAGCGGATTGTTGAGCCTGTAACATTTTGAATATCAATTGGAGACTAACTCCACCATCTTCTCCGCCCTGCGTACCTCGACCACCTGATCGAAATTCCCTGCGTACGCTACCTTCGGGATCAACGTCCAAATTTGCATTTAGGGAGACATGTGAACTGACGTAGACGGGATTTGCAGTTGGTGTTCCCTCGAGGTCAGCCTGAGGCACCTCGATCCCTAGGGAGGCTATATTGTCATTTTCTCCGTAAAATCTGTGGTTGTTGTTACCATGTGTAGGCGCTGCTTGTGAGTTTGACATCTTTATCCTGAAAATAAAGATTCTTACAAGAATAAATATAAAGCAGTGCATGTTATCGGAATCAGTATTAAGCAATCACTATTATCCTTAACCCCACGGTAGGCGCCAAACTGTTTACCCTTAAAATTGGATAACAATTAAAATTATAATGTGGTTTTAAGGACACGTGATTTCACCTAATACCAATTAATAAATGTGAAGACTAATAACAGAAATAAACTATAAAGTAAAGTGAACCAGTGTTGAAACGGAATTCAACCCTCGAGCTAGGGTGCCCTCGAACTGATTGATACAAAAATAGTTAAAAATAAAGCAAACTGATGAACAAGAAAGTATAAGCTAAAGAGAGAGCATTATATTGGTTTTTTTTATGCGAGAATAATGTCCCTTACAAATAGTTAATATTCCCCTTTATATAGTAGAGGAATCCTACTTATGGTATAACTCTAATTACAGAAGAAAATCTCATGATTAGCTAATTAACTGTTCCTAATTTGACCCGTTCCGAGATTTCCACCATGATCTTCGACCATTCGCGGATATTTTGCCTTTCCGTTGTTATATTATCTTTGATCTTGCTCGATGCCTATCTCATTCGGTCTCGATCGCTGCTATCCTCGATCTCGATAGGTTATACCTCGAATCCCGAACTTGGTACCTTGTCCTCGTACCTTGGTCTGATCCACTACGGGGCCGACCTTCGATGCAGCTCCCTGGTCCCGGTCAGATAGAAAAATTGGGTGGGCTCAGTTTTAACCATATACACTTTCTTTTTTCTTTTTAAAATAATTAATCTTTTGGTACTCGAATTCAAAAGAAAGAAAGTAATGTTATTATATCTTGAGAGAATTTCAATTAGTCCACAATTAACTTTCTATAACAAACATGGATTGGTGATCTGCGAAAGATGATAAATAACATGGTTACATTAATAAAAATACTTTGATAGTGTGAAGAATTTAATACCATAGATTAAATACTAACTTAAATTATACTAGAGATAGCGGGTAGCATATAAGTTATACGTTCGACCAAGCCCATTATACTATTGAATTATGTAACATTAAAGAAAATATTTTATTTGAAATCTTTGAAACTCTTGAATGCTCTTTACAATTTTTCTCACAATTCTCCACATCCATGTTTATAACAGTAATTAAGAAACCTATCCTAACTAGAAACTGGAAAACTTATTCTTTTTATAATTTTGACTACAAATTCTACTTAAACATGAATTAAATAAATTTGTAAATATCAAATTCTAAAAAATGTAGGTATCCTACTAAAAACTTTGGATCTATAATAATGTTTTCTCTATTGTATAATTCCAAGTTAGTGAAATATATATTTTGAATTTGTTTTCACCGTTAAAGGTAGAAACATTCAAATTTAGTAGTCTACCAAGTATTTCCGAAGTAGTAGAGTAAAAAGAGTTTTATTAGGAGTTTGTTGCTCAACAGAATTCTAGAATTTACCTCTTAAAACTTTATAAAAGATAAACTTCACTTCTTATCACTTAATTATTCAATTAAGTATTCTTGCATTCTACTGTTCCTCTCTCCTTTAGCAATCTCTCCAAATTTTTAATTAATTCTCTTCATCCAAAATCTTCAAGAATTAGGATTTCTTGTTCACGTCTTTATATTTATTTGTTTGATTAGTGAAAATAATGAGAGGTTTGAAGAACTTTCAAGAGTGAAAGTTTCTTGATTTTACTTCCCTTTGCAAGATTAAGAGTAACATCCTTCTTCTTTTTTCATTCTCACCATAAATGACAAAAGGTTTTACTAACAATTTCATTAGCATTGTCGATATTCCTGAGAGTCAAGTGATTTACCAGTCAATTCTGACGGTTCAGCTTATCGATACACGATCTTCGCCTTCACCAGAATCCAGTACTATCACAAATTTCTCAGCAACCAAGTTCCGTAAAAGGTTTGAATCTCTAATAGCCTCGTTAATATTAGTGTAAAATTTTTTTCTGTTGTGTGCATACAACTTAAATCCTTTTATAATTTATTTCAAAATAAGATTCTTCTCTTGTCTTTGTCACATCTTATGAATATTAGTAAGACGTTATTATTATGACTTCATGGAAATTTCTCAATGTTTGATAGTGTAAACACATATATAATACTTCACCTACAAGTAAAAATTGCATGAATATTACAACCATAGATAGTTTCTTGCTTTTTCGTGATTGACAACAACATCTAAAGTAGAAAAATATAAACAAAGATGTCAAATTGTTAATCCTATTTTTTATCATTGATATTGAAATATGACATTATCCAATAAATTTTACTCTTGCTTCAATTTGAGAGTTGGTGACATAATTGAACTTCTACTGGTAAGTTTCATATGCTATTTTGATTAATGTTGAAAACTGTGAGAGACTGTTTCTATATGGTCAATGACGCATGAATTAAAGAAATTAAGGGCCACGAAAAGACACAACCAACTATCCTTGGGTGTGGAGGTCGAGAATTAGGGTTAGGTAGTCCAATGTATCTCTTTTTTATTCATATGTGTTAATATTATTCTCGTATTTTCTTATGCTTAGCTCTTTACTGCTAACTATTGTTTCTTTCGTTTCGGTTTCCTTATCATCTTATCTTGTTATTGTTAATGCTTTTTTTTTTTTTTATGTTTCCTTGAGCCGATGATATATCGAAAACAGTTTTTCTACCTTTACAAGGTAAGAGTACAGTCTGTCTATATATTATGCTTCTCAGACCCCACTTGTAAAATTTCGGTAAGTTTGTTGTTGTTATTGTTGTTGTTGAAAAGACATAACCAAATGGACTAATATGAGGGGGGAAATAAGGAAAAAGAATAATTTTCACATAGGTCATGAAATCCACTTTTAGAGGCTTTCAATGAATCTGAAAACTTGTCCTAAATATATTTTTCTGATAATTTTGAAAACGACCGTTTGGTTATACTTTCTATATATTGATCTATTTCCTCTATCAATTTTCATCAATCTTCTTCTTGCATGCATATACTTGCTAAGGCAAATATTCATAATATTTCTCTGTCAAGCACTTCTAGTAAGTTTTTTTTCTTCCCCAAAATGAATTGAGTTATTTCTGCCAATTTATACTCAGTACTACATACTTCTGATTTTCTTTCTCTTTTACATGGAAAGATTAACGATTTATGATAGCATCCACCTTGTTTATATTGACATTATGAACAGAATAGCTATTCCAGTGCCAAAAATACTCACGATGTTACACAATGTGTTAAACTATAGACTAGCTAGAAAATTATTTCGCTAAGAACAATTACAGAGAAATATACATGTTTAAATATACGCACGTATATATATACATTGATAGTGGAATGAAAATGAAGAAACCAAACCTACTTATTTAAGATACATATTGTGTTTATTTAATTCCTTTTACATTAATCTGCAATTTAAATTATAGTATATAACTTGTTTTGCATCTGAATTGTACAGAGATTATCCCAAATGGCAACAATTGTGTCAACTAACGCCATGCAAGTACAGGTTAGGAATGCGTTTATTCATATTATTTTCTCTTTGCATTAGTGAAAGCTTTCAAACTGTTAAACTTTATGTTGCTAGCATTCTTTAAAAATATCGTTGTATTGTGTTAGAATCTTTAAAAATGGTTTATTTTTTAAGGAATCAATACGAATAAGGTAACAATATTAAATATATAATATGAGCAAATATATTATAGCCAATATTCTTTGTGAAATTGTTGGAGTAGGAGGGTATAAAAATGTCACTTTTTAATAGCTCGACCTTACTTTTCTCTCAGTAAATGGCAAGTCCCAATTTCTCCTTTTAAATATTGGTGGGATTTTCATTTTTCATGATTATACTTTTAAGGGATTTCTAATTTAACACGTGCTTTTCATTGCACACGTTCTTATATATGAATATTCACAAAATAAACTAAAATGAAATAAGAACAAATATTAAAGGCATGGAAAAAAAAAGAATGAACTAACCTAGTTATTAATATTTTCTTTCTTTTCTTGGCACAGACAAATGAAAAGAATTCAGCTGGAGTGAAAAATGGCCTCAAGCATAGAATTATCATCAAGCTTAAAGTCCTTAGAAGCAAAAAAACTGGAGGATGGTATTCGGCATTTCTTTGTTTAGGTATATTTATCTTTAACTTACCCTTCCCTTTCTCTCTCTCTCTTTTTTTTTTTTTTTTTGTATGTGTGCGTGTATTTAGAAAGCAAAGGCAAATTTAGGGAAGTTACGTGGGTTTAACTGAACTGACTTGCTACTTTCGGCTCGAGTAATATGTACATGCGAAAAAAAATCAAATTATATATATTATAATAGATCACACTCATTTTCAATACACATACTCTAGATCCTAGATTCATTCAGTCTAATGGTTTCCTTTTAATGTAAATGTTACGCGTACTTTTCAAACATATTGCCGCACATGTGTCCGATTCTCCAAAAATACATTAGTTTTGGAGGATTCGACACGCATCCATCCGCATTTTTGAAAAGTTCGAGCAACATAAAAGTTGAACTATTGGCTAAGGATATAATTTCCTTTTAAAGTAAATACTGTTGCGTGGACTCTCCAAATATGTTGTCGCACCCGTGTCAGACCCTACAAAAATGTACTACTTTTGGAGGATCGACACGCATCCATCTGCATTTCTGAAAAGTTCGAGTAACATAAAAGTTGAACTATTGGCTAATGATTAATTTTTATATTTTGGTGGTTGCAGTAAACCAAGGGTTAGCAACACTAGCTTTCTTTGGTGTTGGAGTGAACTTGGTATTGTTCTTAGTCAGAGTGTTGGGACAAGATAATGCAACTGCAGCTAACAATGTTAGCAAATGGACTGGAACTGTTTACTTGTGTTCACTTTTGGGAGCTTTTATCAGTGACTCTTACTGGGGTCGTTTTCTCACTTGTGCCATCTTTCAGCTTATTCTCCTCCTGGTAATGAAATATATCATGAGTAAACTTTTTATTTCATCCTATATATGTTATAATCATAGGAATATTATGACACATGTTCAAGATCACAAGTTATAAGATATGTTGCTCGGACTCTTCAAATATATCATCGTGCGTGTCGGATCCTCATCCGAAATGGATGCGGCATCACTGTTGAAGAGTCTGTGGAACATAGGTTATAAGGGTATTTTTGATATGTATCAAAAGTTTTTCATTATTTCATAAATTATGTGCACACTCAAATAGTGCCATTTAAAATGAAATGAGATAATACTAGATCTAAAACTAGTTAGTGCAAAGTTTCTTTTCTAAGCAGAGAGGATATCTATATATACAATAGTTATTATCATTGTTATGAATTTAACTTATAGTATATACTATCGATAGTGGAAAGAAAATTTATGCTATCAAATCACCTAAAATATAACTATAGCGTCTGTAATAAGTAGAATTACTTACTTATAAAATAAGGTAGATAACTAACTATAACATGAGAAGAGGAGCCTTGGAGCAACAGTAAAGTTGTCTCTGTGTGACTTATAGGTCACGGGTTCGAGCCGTGGAATTAGCCATTGATGCTTGTATCAGGGTAGGCTGCATATATTGCATCCCTTGGGGTGCGACTCTTCCCCGGACCTTGCGTAAACGCGGGATGCTTCGTGCACCGGGCTGCCCTTTTAGCCTACTATAACATGCCATATCACATATACCGTCCAGAACTCTTTTACATCTTCTGTTTATATAAATTAAATCCCATCCATTGTTACTAACTAACTTGATATGTGATTAAATCAGGGACTGGTGATCATGTCAATTACATCTTGGATTTTCTTGATCAAACCTGATGGATGTGGAGATGGAATGCTGAACTGTATACCCCCATCTCCTCTTGGCACTGCATTATTTTACTTAGCCATTTATTTAGTAGCTCTTGGCTATGGGGGTCATCAACCTACAATTGCAACTTTTGGATCTGATCAATTTGATGAGGCAAATCCTAAAGAAAAAATCTCAAGAGCAGCTTATTTTGGTTACTTTTACTTTGCACTAAATGCTGGATCTTTAATTTCCAATACTATTTTGGTATATTATGAAGATGGTGGTAAATGGACTCTTGGTTTTTGGGCTTCTACTGCTGCTGCACTTTTGGGCTTGTTTATTTTCTTGTTGGGCACTCCTGGTTATAAGTATGTTAAATCTTTTGGTAATCCTTTGCCACGTGTTGCTCAAGTATTCGTCGCCGCGGTTCGTAAATGGCGTGTGGCTAATGTTGAAGGGGAAGAACTATATGAAGTTGATGGCTCAGAATCAAGCATTAAAGGGACTCGGAAGATCCTCCATAGTAATGATTTCAAGTGAGTAGCTCTAACCCTTCGATCCATACTGTATGTCTTTTAAGATTTTTATACCACTTGGAAAGACGTTTAAAAGCTTTTAATATAAAGTCAGACATCTCTATAATAACATTCCTATATAACAGTCATTCACTATAAATGTCAAGTTTTTCTCGGTACAGATTTTTATGCTATATTATAATATATGTCCTTTATAACAGTACTTACTATATCCAGTCAAAATATATCGGAACAAATGAGGTTGTTATAGAGAGTTTTGACTTTATAATATCTTCAGTGTCCAGGTTAGCTTGTGTGTGCATCGACTATTCTATCAGATACATATTATCTCCCACTAGTATTACCGAGTAACTATATTCACCAAATTCACCTTTTCTATCTTTGCTAGAATTTGAACCTCGGTCCCGTGATTTTCATCCACTTTATTGACCGTTAGACTGCATCCTTAGATGATTTTAATGTTTAAATAACTTCTTATTTTGCCTTGAAAAATTGTCCAGGAAACTAGATAATGCAGCAATAGTGACAGAAGAAGATAGACAAAGACCATCATTTAACCCATGGAGATTATGCACAATCACACAAGTTGAAGAAGCAAAATGCATCATAAGAATGTGTCCAATTTGGCTATGCACAATAATGTACTCTGTTATATTTACACAAATGGCCTCTTTATTTGTTGAACAAGGTGAGGTTATGGATGCAACAATTGGCCATTTTCGCCTTCCAGCAGCAAGTATGTCAGCATTTGATATATGTAGTGTGTTAGCCTGCACATTTCTGTATAGGTTTATGGTCGTACCATTAGCTGGAAAAATAAGTGGTAATCCAAAAGGATTAACCGAACTTCAAAGAATGGGAGTTGGATTAATTATCGGTATGTTATCTATGATTGCAGCTGGCGTAACAGAAATTTACAGGCTTAAACACGCAATCCCTGGAAAAGAAGCAAGTTCACTAAGTATTTTTTGGCAAATTCCACAATATATTCTTGTTGGTGCCTCAGAAGTTTTTATGTATGTTGGACAACTTGAATTTTTCAATGGACAAGCACCAGATGGAATTAAAAGTTTAGGGAGTTCACTTTGTATGGCATCAATGTCACTTGGGAATTATGTTAGTAGTATGCTTGTGAATATGGTTATGACAATAACAGCAAGAGGAGAAAGACATGGTTGGATACCTCAGAATTTGAATAATGGACACATTGATAGGTTTTATTTCTTGCTATTTGGTTTGGCTTTGGTTGATTTGTTTGCATTTGTGGTGTTTGCAAAATGGTACAAAGGCATACAACATGAAGGAAGTGATGAATCTTGCACAAAGGATGGAGAAAAAGAGAGTCAAGTGCTTGATAAAGTTTGATTATTGGAAGAAGAGCAGGTCGGGCAGCCCGGTGTACGAAGTATTATGCATTTTCGCAGGGTTCGGGAAAGGATCGCACCCCAAGGGGTGTGATGTAGGCATCCTACCCTAATGCAAGCATCAGCGGCTGATTCCACGATAATCAGAAGAAAGTGATCAAGAAATTTAAGTGCTCTCATTTCTATGGTTTATTTTTTATTAATAAATTTTAGAATAATGTAGTTTTTTAACTGAAATAAACTGAAGCATGACCCTTTTATGTGATTATTATAAGGGCATGATTGCTTCTAGTTTTTCTACATTATTTAGGCTAGAATTTCCAATTATGTGTTAGGATTTTCCATTGAAGTTTACTTCAGAAAGTGTTCACTGGTGTTGCACTTGCAATTACACATGTCTATGCTTTAATAATTTTTAATGTTTGACAAATTCTCGTTAGTTTATAAATTGGAAAATAAAAAATTTAAGTAATATGACCAGTTCTCACCTCCCCTAGATTCTTAGGAAAATCCAATCAACATGCGACAAACAATTTATTTTTGTGGTATTTTACAAGGCTGCACTTCTTTTTAAATTACATGTCTTTGTCGAAATAATTACATAAAGTTGTATACAAAAACGAAGTTTTAAGTTGACCTATATATATTCTTGGAGTGGATATCCTTCTCCTTTCCCTCTCTCTTTTTTTTCATTTCTAATTGATTTAGATGTTGCTCTGACTTGCAAATAGTAGGATGATACTTTCCCAAAACATATTATAAACCTCGTATATGATGATTGATGACAAATGAAAAGTTGCTTGCCATATGATTATTAGCCGCTGATTAAATAATTCTTTTTTAAACCTTTTAGGTTTTTCTAAATTATTAATTTGTATATATTAATTGAAATTTTGACAGCATGCTTCAAATTCTGACAGGAAATTTTAAAACTCTGGCGTTAATTTTTTTCTTAACGGGATCAAAATATAAACGATAGTTCTAAGAAGTTCCATCTAGCATAATAT